>LGSN01001032.1:0-16447 GCA_001314375.1 Phytophthora podocarpi | reverse complement strand
ATGAATGTGATCACAAATTCGGCGGGAAATGTGTCTTCAACCCTATTCGGTCTAACAGTTTTTGGTGGTTATCGAGTTTTAACCAATAACTTACTTCCCCAATATTATTAGCTTGTGGATTGGCTGAAACTAAGCGGGCACGGAACTGATTGCAGGCACGGAACTGGTACAGCACCTTACATGTATAACACGATAGATCTTCATGGTAAAAGTCAATATTTATGTGCTACAAGCCAACTATAAATGCATACAAAAGTACTGCTGTGAAAGGAGGCATTTTGCCCCATTCATATTGTGTGCCTATCAATTAACAGGACTTTAAATTATCAGCAAGTTATTCAAGCGTCAAACACATTCTAGTTACAAAACCAAATTTAGGATTCATACAAGTCACCAATTTCAAAAATCGCAACGCGGCGGCAGGTGGGGCTGAGCGACGCGTGATGTGTTGGCGGACTAGGCCGTCTCCGACAGGTCGTGGTAGTCGCAGGTTGCTCAGTGGGCATCTACAGCTGGTGCTGCGGCACCGCCGCCAACAGCACCGATGGCACCAAGCCGAACGCGACCGACACAATGACTGGCACACCGTGCAATACAGGTAACGTGCTGCGGGCGTTGGTGGTGCAGCTGGAGGCCGTCTCCGACGGGTCGTGGAGGAGACGATTGTAAAACTGTTGTTGCGATCAACTGCACTATAAAATACTAATCAGTGGTGCAGCAGCACCAAAAATACGGGACCAACCACATACTATAGATGCAGTGCATAACACGGCAAAAGTGGGGGCTACCACCAATGNCTGACTACGGTAAGCATTTCGTGTTTACATTATAGCACCCACCTCAACTAACCTCCAACTACTAGCCTCCGACTCACACCTGTCAGGAATCTCGGAGCGTCATCACAGGGTACTGCTGTCGTCGGTACCGTACTTGGTGCCGGGCTGCACGTCCAGGTGTAACGACGACACGGCGCAAATCACTCCAGATCCCGCACCCTCCCCCGCTAGATGAACACGTACGACGCTGTCGCTGCCACCGTCCTGCCTTCGGTGTCGTCGTTATCGGTGAGACCTGCTCAGCCACCGAGCCGATCTCTGCCTACACGTTGATGGTGGGTATGCTGCAGTACACGGCCGTCAACACGTGCACTTCGGACTCGGGCTACAACGTACTGTACGCCGCGGCGCTAATGGTGGTCTGGTAGACCGCCGCTATGTGCCAGGTGGACACGTGTCACGAGTGCATCTAAGCTCGATCCACCAACCGTGTCGCCTATGTGCGTGTCGCCTGACCACAGCGATATGAATCCGCCAGCGCCACTCCTGCCTTCGCTCACGCTCACCAACACGTACCCGGCGTTGCCGCCTGTGCTGCCGTCAGTACCCAGCAACAGGTTGCCGGAAGAACCAGCACTCGCACTGCCGCTACTGGAGATCAACACGCCAGACCGACCCAGCGTTCCGCCTGTGCCCATACTCAGCGAAATCAAACCGCAATAGCTCGTCACGCCGCGCCTGCTCATCGCGGTCACCGAGCCACCCGTACCGGAGGTCGCAGACGTCGAGTCACCCGCTGGCAGCGAGATCCCTTTTATATCAGAACGCCGCCCTCTTCCAACGTTGATGTCGACAACAACGTAGTCTCGGACGGACAACCACAGCTCGTTAAACGCTTTTAACGAGAAGTTTGTCATCGCCTTGATGGCGCTTCAGCCACCTGCGTCGCGATGCTGGTCGAAGGAGTGTATGTCGGAGCTTTTGTTGTCTACGGCGTGAAGCCGCGCGGTTGGGTACTGACTGAGCGTTTGCTCACGTTCAATTTGACGCTCGTGTAAACTCGGTAGACCACCTTCGACATGACCACGCGCTTGCCCGAGAGTAAGAACAACACGGGATGCATGGCGAGACATTGCGCCAGTTTGACTTGGGCTTCTATGTGGCCTCGAATGAGACGTATTAAATCGCTAAATGAACCCCTTTAACACTGGGAGACTTGCTTTTTCGGAAAAGATTAACTTTCTCACGATGAGCATGCTCTCCCGAAAACGATCTGTCTCTTCGGAGTACAGCCATTAGTTCCAGTTGTTA
This sequence comes from Phytophthora podocarpi, assembly GCA_001314375.1. Classification (NCBI taxonomy): domain Eukaryota; phylum Oomycota; class Peronosporomycetes; order Peronosporales; family Peronosporaceae; genus Phytophthora; species Phytophthora podocarpi. The sequence goes on along the minus strand of LGSN01001032.1, from coordinate 14,360 downwards.
CCTGTATTTGGCCAGGTGCATGATGTCCCGGATAGTCGCCATGTGGTCTCAGTAAAGTATTCAGTATTTGACTGAAAATTCGTCAACTCGACAAGCGTTCTATTATACATGTATACAGATGCAGATAACGACGAATCGGACCCAGTAGGTAGACTACTGTGACATCCAGTCTGGAACCGCAACTGGTCCCTTGGGCCAGACTGGTCATCGACACCCACATCTACAATGCTCTTAATTAAAGCCTGGTCCGACAATACTTCTGCGGTGTCGTGGGCTAATAATTTAACAAGCCCAAACCTGATGGTACAGGAAGTCAATCGTGCAGATGGTCATGCCTAGGCCATGTTTGATTTTCGCATATCGCGTAGTCATCTTACCGGCGCCATAAACACCATGGCTGACGCTGGATCGCGCACGTGAGACCCACCCTTGCATAGAACATCATCGAAGCTATCGTCTGCATCTGAAAAGGGTTACGGATCTTGGGCAACGTGAAGCTTGGGCGGAGCGAAGGGAAGANCAACTTACCGTAATCAACGCGGGATCGTGTTGGACAGGTTCGGGTTAACCGGTTCACGGCTACTAACTGTTGTCAGACCGGTTACCCTCAATAGCATCGTCTCCAATTCTGGTTCCGCCATCGCTACACGACAGTTTTGGCTAACTTCAATCCCACGCATTTGTACGCCACTACATGGGAAAAAGGAGCATAAAACTATGTGGAAGGTGGTCATCCGATGCTTATGAAGGATACACCAGGATGAACGATATGGTATTCAAGCATCCAGCACGGCAGATTACAAAAGGTGCAAGGTCGCGTGTTAGTCAGGCTACGCCGGATGGGCTTCGTCCAGCTTAACAAGCCGGACAAGTTAAATGTACCGAACATGACTTGACTGCGCCCCCATCGCTGAATGTTTACGGAAAGCATTGTTTCTCCTCGTGTCCAATCTTGAAGAAAATCTGGCAGCCCCTATATTTAGCGTGAAACAAGGCTTTCACAATTAAATTATAGTGGCGATTGTTGTTTTCCCAATTAATGTGGAATGGAAACGCGAACATCCTTCTGCTAATTTGTAAATACATACTGCACTTGTGTTCCGTGCAACGTGAAAACTACGGAACGACATATGCATCATGAAACTCAAGCGAAAAAAAAACTAATATCAATAGCTTAAAGGAATTCATTGAATAAAGTTGTCAATTTATTTATCAATATTCAGCTACGGAGAGTATTGGCGGACAGACTGTGGTCCCGGTACTTCAACGTTTAGAATTTGACGCACTATGGCGTTGAGTTCATCCGAGCGTCGTATTTCGACTCCTCGGCCATAATTAGCAAGACTTTGTTATTGTTAGCCAGCAAAACGAGATTTTCCACTCGTTGGGGGTCAAGCGATCAATTACATTAATGAGTGCCTATGCAATGACCAGCAGCTCAATCCGAAAGGGACGAGGAGAGGCGGGTCTTGTTGTCTGCTTGCTCGCTTGGTCTTCGAAACTGAAGTGAGTGGCCTGCAGCGAGCAAGCCAGCTCGACCATGGAACCGGTATCAACGAAGAAAAGTGGCTACCTGTTTCGGCGACTGATTTCCCTCGACACGTTAGTGATGACTTCAAACTAAGCTTAAGCTTACCTACGAAAGCGCAGGACGCACGTGGTGTTCGAAAATGTCATCAAACTTGCACATGCCGTCCGTGTCCATCAATGTCGTGTCAAATAGCTAGCCAGTATGAGGGACGTGTGGGATTACATGACGGAACACTCCTCCACGCTCGTCCAGTTTGCGCAGTCCATACGAATCCTCCTTGTACTCGACCGTTTGCTTCATGACTAGCATCGTCAAATCTTCAAAATCTGCCTGGATCCCGTCCAACGAGGCTACCTCACAGTAGTGCTCAAACACGCCAGTTTGCCACGGCGCCGCGACTCCGTCATTTGGTGAGGCAAACGCATGCACCACCTTTAGCTTGAGGAAATTGTTTCTTCGACGCTGCTTTGCCACCTCACAGTATTCATCACTTTCTCCGCTCACATTGGCGTTGAGATACATTGGCTGGATTGGGTTTGAACTCAACCACGCGTCACGCACAGGGATCCACGCCAAGTTCATGAACGCATTGGAAGCTTGAACGTCGCCGTTCAGACTAAGGCGAGCGAAGTCCTGCTGCGATACTCTCCCGCCGAATACGCGCTGAAATTGAACACACTGGCCGGGAGCATCAGATCTCCCAGCCCGGCTGGCAACTGCTGCGCCGGAATGCGATCGGCCTCCTGCGGACCGTAAAACAGACCGTAATACGGACTCGCGAGCGTCACGAGCGTGTCCACCTTGTGGTCGTCCATTTCTTCGATCACAGCGCGAGCAATCAACCCGCCCATCGAGTGCCCCAGGAAGATATACCCGTCGGCGAACCTTGAGTCGTTAGCCACGACACCTCGAATCTCCGCAATGGCTTTCGGGATCTGGTCCTTGATTGCTCCCAGCGAAAGGTTACCCTCACTGAAAGTTAGAGCGACAAATGGACGTCCTTCAGCTGCAAATTTCGCTTTGAAGTTGTCGCCACTGCTACTGGTGGCTGTCAAGCCGTGGAAGTAGAAGACTGGAAGGAGCTTCTTCTCGCTGGTCTTGTTCATATTAACCTAATGTAGAGTGAGACGAACGTGTAAATTTTCATGGCATCCTTTAACCTAAGTGAATACATTTCACCGCGTACCGATGACGTCGCGTTTCTGGAGCTAAATAAGTTGCTGCCTGGAGATCGCGAGGGAAAAACGAATATGATTGAACTTTTAATAGCTCAGAGGCTGAAGGAAATGGGTTCGTAATCACTTTCATAGCTCAGCAATGCACCAGCTAAGCTTAAGCTTACACTAAAAACTGGTTCGTAACCATTTCTTCGTCATCAAATGCAGTTTCTCGATGTATTTACGGCTCTTGGAGCGTACACAATTACCTAGAAGTCAAAGAGCTCTGTGTGAACATCGAAGCTAATGTTCATCTCCTTTGAAAGCGTAAGGCAATGCCATTCACTAGCGGTTTTGGACCGCAAACTAGAACTGCCACTCGTGCACGTCCAGCCATCTGTGCCTTTTCGCCCATGGCTCGTAGGATTTTAGCCGTGTCGGGTCGAGACCCATATCAGAGGCAATTGCTGAGTTGGTGGTTCAGTTGAGCCTCAACATCTTTCTCACCCCGAGTTAGGTAAAATTCACTGAAGAACGTGTTTGTTTGGTCATTCAATGTCACTGCGTCTTGGATGCGTGCTGGGAAGTACGATTCGTTGGTGTTCCCATCACGTTGCGGCTCAGCATCATCAACAAGCGCCTGAATGAGATCGCGATCACGGACAGACCACACAAAGTGAACGTTCTTGATGTCAGGACGGTATCCGCCGTGGTGTTCGCTGTACAGCCAGTTGACAATGGAGCGCATTGGGGTCACTCCAATGCCACCCGAGAACAGAACGTAATGCGAGTATACCGACGGACTGTCAATATCAACTGAGACGTTGCCGTACGGTCCATCCAGCAATACGTCAAACGGGGACGATTCTGCAGCGTCGGTAGCCGCAGTACTGACCTTCTTGGTCCAGTCTCCTAGGCCCTTAATGTGGAAGGTAACCATTGATTCGTTCGGAGACGAAGAGATCGTGAATGGGTGCCACTCGAGTGATGAAATCGCTGGAATGCACAAGAATGCGTACTGCCCAGCTTCGTACTCAAACACCTCGCCAGTGTCTTTGCGGACGCGTGGGAACTGAATGCGTGTGATGTTTCCAGACAGAGCGTGGACAGACACTTGGTCGCGAGCAGCAATGCCTATCTGACGAGCTGCTCCCTTCTTTCCCTTCGAAGAGCCCCGTGAGTACGTGCGAGCGCGGAACACGAGTCGGTAAAGCATGTCGATGAACCACGGCAAAATGCCGAAGAGAGCAAAGAATGCACCGTGAGCCACAGCAGCCACGATGACCACGAGGAAGAGGATCCAGTGCACGCGCACGAAGAACTCAAAGAAGCGGCGGCGAATCTTGTTCAGGGACAGCAAGTACATGAAGATCATGGCCACGTACGCGACTGCACCCGTTAGCACTTTGGGGTCCTTGCCTTCTTCATCTTCATCTCCATCGTCATCAGCCAGTCGGTACGAGAAAGCATGCAGCGCCATCAAGATGATTGTCGCGTACACAAACAACTTATGGTAGAACAAAGCTCGCTCAAAGGGGTGCCAGTGAGAGTCAACAGCAGCGAGTTGTTGCGCACAGCCATTCTGAACACGAGGAGCATCGTGAACGTCGGAGGCATACCCGATATTTTGACGTCGTGCTCGCTGGTGAACACCGCCGAAGCTGCCAAGAGGATCAAGAGCAGCGGTAGCGTGAGCACCAGGTCGCCTCGCTTGATGTCGAGTCGTGCCGTGAGTATCGGGACGGGGACCGAGTAGATCGTGCGCGACAGTCGCCAACGCGTCACAATCCACGATCGCACCCATTTCTGCGTCCGACTCAGTTCCTCCGATTCGCTGCGATGTCGTGGCGAGACGGCACTCACGTACGGGTCCGATGACGTGAAAGCAATGTCCGTGTGGTTGTCTGGAATACCATGACTTGAGGTGGAGTCGAGGTTCGCCGCGGGTGACTGAGGATTAGTCATTGCAGGCTCTTGTCGGTGAGAGTGTCTTCGGCTAGTTGAGCAATTTGCAAAATGAGTGGCAGAATGCACCACCGGAGTTCAGCCAACGTTACCAGTACTCTGGTCCATCGATCGACGAGCTCAAATCACCGGGGAATTACCACCACCAGCCTTACACCACGTAAGTGCCACCGGAGCGATAGCACAGGTGTATACTGGAGTTGCCGTGCAGAATAATCAATTGAGTTAAGCGTACGATGACCATTAGCCAGGCTTAGCGTCGATATGACGATATTATAGCCGAGCGTCAACGTTGTTGTCGCTTTTGCGATTACCACACCGCGGTACTCAGCAAACCGCTTCGATTGGTCGCTACGCTACTGGTAGCATGCGATTACCTATTCATACAGCTCCAAGATTTGATTAAGAATGACGGTCGTCTCAAGCAGATTATAAAAAGTAATCGTCCCTACCTCTGGTTTGATAGCCACTCCTCGGCGATACCCCCTTTCAGCAAAATGACTACTAAGAAGACTAAACGAATACAGATCTTTGCAAGGAGTACATATCTGTCTGAACGAATCGGGTGAGCTCATATTCCATTTTGTGCCGTCGAGTACACCCGGTGACCTTCACACTCGGCTCCCGGTTCATACTAGACTATCGATCGTATCATGGCATCACCTCGGAACCATTTCATCCAGGTCAACGACACCCCGAAGATGCAAGGTTCTGCTGCGGAACCGGCCAAGTTCACGCTGCAATGGAGGAGCTTGAGTCTCAAGGCCGAGGTGAAGAACCCTTCGACGAAGAAGACGGAAGAAAAGGTCATCCTGAACGACGTCAGCGGCTCGGCGAAAACCGGTGAGCTTTTGGTGATCATGGGACCGTCGGGTGCGGGCAAAAGTTCCCTCCTCGATTGCATCTCCGGACGCAACAGCGGCGTGGAGGGCGACATCCTGTTGAACGGACAGCCGTGGACCAAGGCGACGAAGCACATGGCCTCGTACGTCATGCAAGACGATCTCTTCTACGAGACGCTGACGGTGAAAGAGCACCTGACGTTCCAAGCGAGACTCCGCATGGGTAAGACGTTCACCCCGGAGCAATACATGCACCGTGTGGACGAAGTGATGGAGGAGCTGGGACTCATGAAGTGCCGTGATACCCTCTTTGGCGGCGAGTCTCTGCGCGGAATCTCCGGCGGTGAGCGCAAGCGTCTGTCGTTTGCTACGGAGATCCTGTTCGCTGACGAGCCCACGTCCGGCCTGGACAGCTTCAAGGCAGAGACCGTCATCAGACAGCTCCAGCAGATTGCGCGGGGCGGTCGAACGGTTCTTGCTACGATCCACCAGCCGTCATCGGAGGTGTTTGCCATTTTCGACCAGCTTTACCTCCTGTCGGACGGCTCGCCAGTGTACCAGGGCAAGGCGAGTGAGTCGGTGGACTATTTCACGTCACTCGGGTATCCTTGTCCGCCGCAGATCAACCCGTCCGACTACTTCATGCGCCAACTCGTAGTCATCGACAAGGCTACCGACGAGACTGGTGTGGCTCGAGTTGAATCGCTCAAGGAAGAGTGAAGGAAGCACCAGACGTTGCCGTGATCGGACTCCGTGTCGATGCTCCAAGGCGAGCAGAACTTGGAAAAGTTTCGGGTGAACTTATTCACCCAAGTCAAAGTGCTTGCACACCGTAACATCCTCCGGTTCCTTCGTGACGGCTTTGCGATGCGTGTCCCTTTCATCCAGAATCTTTTCCTCGCAGTCATCGTCGGCTTGATCTACTTGCAGCTGGATCTGGACCAAAAGGGCATTCAGAACTTCACTGGCGCCTTCTTCTTCCTCATGACCAACCAGATCGTCGTGACAGCGAACCCAGTATTTGTTTCGGTTCCCATGGAGCTGGCACTCATTTCCAGAGAGTACAAGGCGGGTTTGTACCACTTGATGTCATGGTACCTGTCTAAGAATGTGAGCGAACTCCCGATGCAGATTATCTTGCCTATCGTGTTCTTCGCGCCGATCTACTTCCTCATGGGCATCGGCCACGGGTTCGACGTCTTCATCTACATGCAGATCGTCATGATACTCATCAACAGTTCTGCAATCGGCCTGGCCTACATGGTCTCGTGCTTGGTTCCGCGTGTTGACATCGCACCTCTGATCGGCATGGTCCTAATCATGCCATTCATGTTGTTTGGCGGGCTTTTGATCAACTCGGATGACTGTCCGGACTATTTCGTGTGGATCGAGTACATCTCGCCATTAAGTACGGCTACGAGGCGATCATGAAGATCTTTTGGAACGCAGTCCCATCGATCGCGTGCAGCACAGCGAATTGCACCGCTCGTACGGGTACTGAAGTGCTCGAGAGCTACAGCATGGCTTCTCGATCTGCTCTTGGGGACTCACTGCTGTTGCTCCTCCTGAACGTCGTGTTCGTGTGGTGGCGTTCATCGCACTCTGGTATCACCTGCGTCAGAAGAAGTAAGATCCACGACAAGCTGGTTCAAGACACAGCAGTGTATTGCCACTTGCAGATATTTTCGTCGTACATCGGCCCGCTACACCAGAGTAAAACAAAACAGACTTCGCATTTCTCATGAACACTCTACAGGTCTGCTGAGGCGGCTTTGCTACTAACGTTACTGTAACCCCTAGTCGTTAGTTAGACTAAATGACTGTAATTTATACCTCACCAAAAACAAAACAACACTACGGTAGCGTCCAACAATCTTTTGTTCGACTAGCTTTGCTGCATGTAGTTGCAAGTGCACAAAGGAATGGTCTTGAGCAGCGGGTCAGGTCAAGAAAATTTTACATACATCCAGGGGTATAAGAAAACTGTTTGCTACTGGTTGTTCCAGTTCAGCGTAAGGAAGTAATTCAACACCTTTAAAAAGAACCATTCGCATCACCCGCAGTGTTTTAAAAGAATGCTAGTCTAAAAATTGTTGTTTTGACCTACTGAACGACCGTCTTTGTATCTACCGTTATCTGCTTACCACATAAGCAGAAGATGCAGCAATAGCAACTCGTTGTTGGCGTCCATCGGTCGTAAATCTATTAATACCTGTTCGGCGTCGCTGTTGAAATGCTGAAAGCAGTTCTGACCCTCACACTGATGTGAACTCGATGCTCCGGTAGCCAGGTCCTGTGGCGATACCGTCTGTAGTGGAAGTCCAGCACGAGCAATTTCGTGAAGTAGCAGCGCGCTTGGGGCCAGCAACGTAGAACTACCGCCAGCGAGGGGGGGGGAGGGGGGGGCGTCGGTCGTCGGTCGTCGCAGGAGACACCGTATCGCCGATCATTTCTTAAACGGCGGGGCAGATGGATGAGTTCGAAGTCACCAGGAGGTTGCTAGTTCGGTGTGAAGCAGGTAGAAGATAGAGTGAGGTTTCACGCACAAACACTGTGCACTGTACCGCTTGCGTGCAAATCTTCGATACGTCCTGAGGGCCCTATACATGTACGTAGGGATACCCCGTCAAATATTCATTACCGCGGCGCTCATCGTAAATTTTGCCTTGCTCAATACATGTAACGAGCTGGTGGTACATGTAGTACAGCGTGGTGATAATATGCACTCCTTGGTGATTGTGTGGAGATCCCTTTGCCATGCAAAAACTGCTCTCAGAGCTTGTCTGTTTCAAAACTCTGGTAACATGAGAGTTGGGCTCAACATGAGGAAGTGGTGTGAGCTAATGCTGCCGTAATATGCAATGATCCTGTAATCGCCGGTGGTGGTCAACAACGTTTTGAGATGTGAAGTTGATGCACCCGGTGCTAGTCAACAGGCTAGAGTCAACTATGTTTATGAAAGTCAAAACTGCTGGCAACAGGAATGCCTACGGATGACCTACATGTAGAGGACAACACGCACCAAATGACGTCAGCTTTAACACACAAGTGAGCTATAAGTCAGACTCTGGTCATTGCGAGGAGTATACCATCTCCACCAAACAACTCATTCTCAAATTCACAGTCAACTCGACACTTCAACCGAACCAATAAACTCTCCTTCCAGCGCAATGACTCTCGCTGCGCTACCCAAGCTCTTCACTGCAGCGACTCTCGGAGGCAAGAAATCTTCCATCCAGCTCAAGCACCGCGTCGTGATGGCACCAATGACTCGTCTTCGCATGGGAGATGATGGCGTCCCAGGCGCAGTGGTGGTCGAGTTTTACACCCAGCGTGCTACGGATGGCGGTCTCCTCGTCACGGAGGGTACGAATATCAGCGCCACAGCCCGTGGTTACTACGATGCCCCGGGCATCTTCAATTCGGCTCAGGTCGAGGGGTGGAAGGCCGTCACTGAGGCTGTTCACGCGAAGGGTGGCAAGATCTTCGTGCAGCTGTGGCACACGGGGCGTGTGAGTCACCAGCTAAACCAACCGCATGGAGAGCTTCCTGTATGCTCGAGCGCCATTAGCATGGAAGGCGTCCATAGTCTCGCTCCGACGCGTGAAGGACGACTGCCACACCCGGTGCCTCGGGCCTTGGAGACCAATGAGATTGCCGGTATCGTTGCTGACTACAAGTTGGCGGCTCTCAAGGCGCTAGAGGCTGGTTTTGATGGTGTGGAACTTAACTGTGCCAACGGTTACCTCATGGAGCAGTTCCTCTGCGACTCGATCAACAAGCGCACGGACAAGTACGGCGGTAGCGTTGAAAACCATGCTCGCATCCTCTTTGAGGCGTTGGAGGCCGTTCTTTCTGGTGTCGACTCGAGCAAGGTTGGCATCCGTCTTTCTCCGTACGGAACTGCTTTCGGTTGCACGGATTCTGCTCCCGGGGACCCCTTTGGATACATCATCGAGAAACTCAACAACTACGACCTGGCCTACCTCCACCTGGTTGAGCCTCGTGGAATCCAGGCACCAGCCCCCGACGCACCGGAAGGAGGTGTGCTCCCGATCTTTCGCAAGATCTACAATGGTTTCATTATCACGGCATCGGGATACGAGCGTGCAGAGGGCATTAAGGTTGTCGAGGAAGGATCGGCTGACTGTGTGGCTTTCGCGCGCGACTTCATCTCCAACCTTGACCTCGTGGAGCGCCTGAAAACGGGGGCTGAGCTGAACTCGCGCAACATGCAGACTGCGTACCTCCCACTTGGAGTTCCGTTCGAGACGGGATACACGGACTACCCGTTCCTGGCGGACAACAAGAAGAACTAGAAATCGAGGAGGAGGATGCCTCCCAATTGCTATGGATGGTGGGAAATAACGAACTTGAATAAACTTACAGGGTTTAAGAAACAGGGATAAAGCTCGTTGTTCGAGTCATATAAGATGCTAACGGGTGATACAATGAATGTCAACGTGTTTTAGATCTATACGATCAGCAATATGATTCCTTTACGGTTCCAGCGGCGAATTTGGGATAGCGCGTTTGGTTTATCCCTCTCTACGCAAGTTCAACCACAAACCGAGGAATCCGATGGTGCGGAAGCCGAAGTTGATAGCCAAGAGGATGAGACCGTCGCCCAGTGCTGACCGTGACTGGAGGCTGAAATTCTTCAGCACATCAGCTCCAGTGCGGGCGGTACAGTTTTCAATTGCGTCATTGCAAGCGATCGTCGGCACCTGTTCCCAGAAAATCTTCATCATCGCTTCGAAGCCGTATTTGATTGGAGACACATACTGAATCCACACGAAATACTTGGGGCAGTCGTCAGAGTTAATGAGCAGTCCTCCGAACAACAAAAACGGCAGAATGATAATCATGCCAATGATCGGGGCGATGTCGATTCGACGAACCAAGCAGGAAACCATGTAGCCCAACCCCACAGCACAACTGTTGACTAGAATCATAATAATTTGCTGGTAAATGTAGACGTCGAACCCATGGCCAACGCCAATCAAGAAGTAGGCTGGCACGAAGAACACAATCGGCAAGAGAATCTGCATCGGGATCTCGCTCACATTCTTCGAGATGTACCACGAGAAGAGGTGGTATAATCCAGCTCTGTACTCGCGAATGATGATCGGGAGCTCCATCGGCACCGAGATGAAGACAGGATTGGCAGTGCCGAAAGTCTGGTTAACGATCAGGAAGAAGAAGCCACCCGTGAAGTTCTGAATTCCTTTTTGGTCAAGGTCCAGTTGCAAGTAAATGAGACCCACAATGAGAGCGATGAACGCCGTTTGAAACATTGCTGCGCGGAAGCCAAGACGATCGCGTACAAACCGAACCACATTCCGATGGGCCAGTACACCAATTTGCCCAAAGAAGTTCAAACGCGAGTCTTGATATTCCTCGACCTTGGCATCTCCACTGGATGATTGAATTTGAGGCAGCGCCTGGTGCTGTGTCCATTCCTTCTTCAGCATTTCCACGCGTGCAACATCAGCCGCGTCAGTAGCTTTGTCCATTACAACGAGCTGCTTCATGAAATAATCTGTGGGGTTCATCAACGGCGGGCAAGCGTATCCAAGCGACGCGAAATAGTCCACAGACTCTAAAGCTTTTCCTTGGTAGACAGGAGATCCATCCGATAGCAGATATAACTGGTCGAACAACGCAAACACCTCTGACGAAGGCTGGTGGATCGTAGCAATCACTGTTCGGCCAGCACGAGCGATCTGCTGAAGCTGCATCGTCACCGTCTCCGCCATGAAGCTGTCCAAACCCGACGTTGGCTCATCCACGAACAAAATCGACGGGTTCGTCAAGATCTCCGTCGCAAACGAAAGTCGCTTCCGCTCTCCGCCAGAGATTCCCCTCAGTGAGATACCGCCGATCAACGTATCGCGGCACTTCATGAGTCCCAGCTCCTCCATCACCTCGTCCACACGATTCATGTACTGCTGCTCCGTGAACGTCTTGCCCATGCGCAGCTTGGCCTGGAACACCAGATGCTCCTTCACCGTGATGGTCTGATAGAACAGATCGTCCTGCATGACGTAGGATGCGAGTCGTTTGGTGGTGTCGCTCCACGGCTGCCCATTGACCACGATTTCTCCCTCGACGGCGCTGTTGCGTCCGGAGATGCAGTCGAGGAGGGAGCTTTTGCCTGCGCCGGAGGGTCCCATGATGACGAGTAGTTCGCCGGGCTTAGCTGATCCGCTGACGTTGGAGAGGATCACCTTCTCTTCGGCTTGTTTGGTTTGCGGGTTAATGACGGTGGCCTTGAGGCCGAGGTTGCGCCATTGTAGCGTGAACTGTGGTGCTTCGGGAGATACAAATTTGGTGTCGATATTAGGCTTCGGAGTCTCGATCTGCACGAAATGGTCCTGCGGTGCGTCGTCGTGAACGTGCGAGGACATTTGCCAGTCCGAACGTGTGCTGCTGAGGTTAAGGAGTGTGCTACTGCCCGAAAGTTGCGTTGTGACACCAGTCCAACGGCGATACCCGGGGTCGTTTCGGATGCCACGTGCGACTCGACGTACGTCGACATTTTGAGTCCAGCAGCCTGTCAGCTGAACACTTACAGGTTGCGGTTACTGCTCTCAACCGTAACGTTACGCTTATCTATTTTTTGCTGTTCGTTGTCGCAACCGTCGGTGGTGCCCGACCAATCGTAACGCGTTAAACGATGTTGAAGTGGGCATTATCATGAGTGGATTAGGGTTGATTACTCCACACACACATTCACAACATTAGGTGCAATCATAAAGACACAAATATAGCCATGTATTTGATATGGAGTTGAACTTGACTACTTCTGGCTGCGGAGGTTGAGCCAGAGACCGACGAATCCAACCGCTCGGAAGGCCACGTTGATAGCAATCAGGATGGCGCCGTCAGCGAGCGCCGAACGCGATTCCATGCTGAAGTTCTTGAGCACCTCGTGGCCCGTGAGCGCTGTGCAGTTCTCGATTGCTGTATTGCAGGAGATCGTGGGCACTTGGCGCCAGAAGATTTTCATGAGCGCTTCGAAGCCGTATTTGATGGGCGAGATGTACTGTACCCAGACGAAGTAGTCGGGGCAGTCGTCCGAGTTAATCAGCAGCCCTCCAAACAGTAAGAACGGCATGATGATCACCACGCCGGTGATCGGAGCAATGTCGACTCGACGACACAGACACGAGACCATGTAGCCTAGGCCGATGGCGCAGCTGTTAACGAGGATCACAATAACCTGCATGTAGATGAAGACGTCGAAGCCGTGGCCGATTCCCATGAGGAAGTACACTGGGACGAAGAAAAGGATCGGCAGCAGCACTTGCATAGGGAACTCGCTCACGTTCTTGGAGAAATACCACGAGAAGAGGTGGTAGAGCCCACTTTTGTACTCTCGGATGATGATTGGCAACTCCATCGGGACAGAAATGAAGACTGGGTTAGCCGAAGCGAAGGTCTAGTTGACGATCAGGAAGAAGAAACCTCCGGTGAAGTTCTGGATGCCGTCTTGATCCAGGTCCAGTTGCAGGAAGGTTAGCCCGATTACCAGCGACACGAAAAGCGTCTGGAAAATGGCAGCATGGAATGTGAATCGGTCGCGGATGAAGCGGATGACGTTGCGTTGCACAAGAACAGCGATTTGACCGATCCACTCCATCCGAGAGTCCTCGAAGTGGCAATAATCACTCTCCCTCGACCCACCGTGAAAATCTTCGTGATCAATTTGGGGAAGCGTCTGGTGCTTCAGCTACTCTTGTTTCAGGTTTTCCACGCGAGCGACACCTGCTTCATCGCTTGCTTTATCCATCACCACCAACTGACGCATGAAATAGTCCGTCGGATTCATCAGAGCAGGACATGGATACCCGAGTGAAGCGAAATAGTCATCCGATTCAGACGCCTTCCCACGGTAGACTGCCGAGCCGTCAGAAAGCAGATATAACTGGTCGAACAACGCAAACACCTCTGACGAAGGCTGGTGGATCGTAGCAATCACTGTTCGGCCAGCACGAGCGATCTGCTGAAGCTGCATCGTCACCGTCTCCGCCATGAAGCTGTCCAAACCCGACGTTGGCTCATCCACGAACAAAATCGACGGGTTCGTCAAGATCTCCGTCGCAAACGAAAGTCGCTTCCGCTCTCCGCCAGAGATTCCCCTCAGTGAGATACCGCCGATCAACGTATCGCGGCACTTCATGAGTCCCAGCTCCTCCATCACCTCGTCCACACGATTCATGTACTGCTGCTCCGTGAACGTCTTGCCCATGCGCAGCTTGGCCTGGAACACCAGATGCTCCTTCACCGTGATGGTCTGATAGAACAGATCGTCCTGCATGACGTAGGATGCGAGTCGTTTGGTGGTGTCGCTCCACGGCTGCCCATTGACCACGATTTCTCCCTCGACGGCGCTGTTGCGTCCGGAGATGCAGTCGAGGAGGGAGCTTTTGCCTGCGCCGGAGGGTCCCATGATGACGAGTAGTTCGCCGGGCTTAGCTGATCCGCTGACGTTGGAGAGGATCACCTTCTCTTCGGCTTGTTTGGTTTGCGGGTTAATGATGGTGGCCTTGAGGTGCACCACAAAAGAGCATTCGCAACCAATTCCAACAAGGTGATATTAGTTTCTGAAGGTGAATATATGCGCGTGCGTCTGATTAGGCGTGGTGAATGTTTCCTGACCGGGATGGAGGCTTTCCTGAGAGACTCGTGCCTGCAGAAATTTCACTACGTGCAAATCATCCATGTCTTTGTCAGTACAGGGTAGCGGCAATAAGAAGGGTTCAACGATTCAACTCTTGAAGGTGTATGTAATACAAACGGCAAAACCGGCGTGCCTCCAGTATCGCTTGACGTCCTCTGCTGGCAGCTCTTCCCACGCGT
>LGSN01001031.1:0-13846 GCA_001314375.1 Phytophthora podocarpi | reverse complement strand
TTCCGGATGATTTCCAGGAGGCAGTGTGGACGGTGCTGTCTCAAGCGCTGAAGGGACAAGAAACAGCAAACTTCGAGTTCCCGTTGATCACAAAGGATGGCCGTCGCGTGGAGATTCTGCTGAACGCCACACCGCGCTATAACGAAAAGGGAGTTGTGATTGGCGTCGTTGGTATTGGACAAGACATCACCGTGCGCATGGCCCAGGAGAAGGAAACCAACCGGCTAATCCACGCAGCAAACGCTCCGATTTTTGGTGTTGATCGAGACGGCTTAGTGAATATTTGGAATCTTAAGGCAGCAGAAATCACCCAGTATTCTGCCGAAGAAGTCATGGGAAAAGACCTAGTCAACCGCTTTGTAGCAAAAGAATATCGTGCTACAGTTGAGTTGGAGCTCCATAGGGCCCTCGAAGGGGAACAGACGAACAACTTCGATTTCCCTCTGATCACCAAGACTGGGAGGCGAGTCGAGATCTTGCTTAACGCGACTCCCAGATACGACGAGCTTGGGCAAATATTTGGTGTTGTGGGCATTGGCCAAGATATTACTGAGCGAATTGCGCAGGAGCAGGAGCTCATCCGCTTGATCGATACTGCTAACGCTCCGATCTTTGGAGTTGACTCGGAAGGACGAGTGAACATTTGGAACAAAAAGGCTGCTGAGATTATGCAGTATCCAGCTGATGCTGTCATGGGTGAACACCTTGTAGAAAAGTTTATCACGAAAGACTACCAGGAGGCTGTGAGCTATGTGTTGTCTGAAGCTCTAAACGGTGTTGAAACAGCGAATTTCGAATTTCCATTGATCACGAAAATGGGCCGTCGCATCGAGATCCTGCTGAATGCTACACCACGGTACAATGAGCATGGAGCAGTCATTGGCATGGTTGGTATTGGGCAAGATATTACAGACCGCATCGCCCAGGAGCAAGAGTACATGAGACTGATCGATACTGCCAATGCTCCGATTTTTGGCGTGGACGCTGATGGACACGTCAATATCTGGAACCGAAAAGCAGCTAATATCATGCAGTATACGAACGAGGACGTGTTGGGCAAGGATCTTGTCGCTGAATTCATTTCAGAAGAGTACAAGGTTCCTGTTCGCTGCGTCTTAGAGAAAGCGTTTGAGGGTGAAGAGACGGCTAACTTTGAATTCCCATTGATTACAAAGTCTGGCCGACGAGTGGAAATCTTGCTGAATGCTACCCCACGTTACAATGAACAAGGCGAGGTGATGGGTATGGTCGGAATTGGCCAAGATATCACAGATCGAATTGCACAGGAGAAGGAATACATGCGTCTCATCGACACAGCTAATGCTCCCATTTTTGGTGTAGACTCCAGTGGTCTAGTAAATATCTGGAATCGGAGGGCTGCTGACATTATGCAGTACACTACTGAAGACGTACTCGGTAAGGATCTAGTTGCTGAGTTCATTTCCAAAGAGTACCAGGTACCTGTCCGCAGCGTCCTAGAGAAAGCATTTGAAGGCGTGGAGACAGCCAACTTCGAGTTTCCCTTGATTACGAAGGCAGGCCGACGGGTAGAGATTTTATTGAACGCCACTCCACGTTACAATGAGCAGGGCAAAGTGATGGGCATGGTGGGCATTGGTCAAGATATTACTGACCGCATTGCGCAGGAGCAAGAATATAGCCGCTTGATCGACACGGCCAATGCCCCCATTTTTGGTATTGACGCCAATATGTGCGTTAATATTCTGAACAACAAGGCTGCACAAATCACAAATTATGCTGTCGAGGAAGTACTGGGGGAGAAGTATGTTGAAACGTTCATCGCTCGTGAGTATCAAGCTATCGTTTATGACATTATGTCCAAGGCGTTGCATGGGGACGAAACGGCAAGTTTCGAGGTGCCTGTGATTACGAAGACCGGCCGAAAGCTTAACATTCTGTTGAATGCTACAGCTCGTTTTGATCAGCATGGACACATTGTTGGCGTCGTGGGTATTGGCCAGGATATCACTGACCGAATTGCGCAGGAGGAAGAATATGCGAGGTTAATTGATTCTGCTAACGCCCCGATTTTTGGTGTCGATGCAAATGGTCTCGTAAATATATGGAACAAGAAGGCGGCTGAAATTACGCAGTACACACCGAATGATGTGATGGGTGAGAACTTGGTGAAGAAGTTCATTACGGAGGATTACCGTGAAGCGGTAGGGCTTGTGTTGTCAAAGGCGTTGGAAGGCGTCGAAACGGCGAATTTTGAGTTCCCATTGATGACGAAGTCTGGTCGGCGAGTGGAGATTTTGTTGAACGCTACACCGAGGAACAACGAGCATGGAGAAGTGATTGGCATGGTTGGCATCGGGCAGGATATTACTGATCGGATTGCTCAGGAGAAGGAATACATGCGCCTTATCGATACGGCGAACGCCCCTATTTTTGGCGTAGACTCGAATGGTCTGGTGAACATTTGGAACCGGAAAGCTGCTGATATTATGCAGTACACGACCGAAGACGTACTTGGGGAGGACCTCGTGGCGAAGTTTATTTCCAAAGAATACCGTGTGGCCGTTCGTTGTGTTCTGGAGAAGGCGTTCGAAGGTGTGGAGACGGCCAACTTCGAGTTTCCCTTGATCACAAAGGCGGGCCGACGAGTAGAAATTCTGCTTAATGCTACGCCTCGTTACAACGAGCAGGGCGAAGTGATGGGCATGGTTGGCATAGGCCAGGATATTACAGATCGTATTGCGCAGGAGCAAGAGTACAGCCGACTTATCGATACGGCTAATGCCCCGATTTTTGGAATTGACGCCAACATGTGCGTGAATATTCTGAACAACAAGGCGGCACAGATCACGAATTATGCAGTTGAGGACGTTCTGGGGGAGAAATACGTGGAAACGTTCATTGCTCCTGAGTATCAGGCAATCGTATACGACATCATGTCGAACGCTTTGCAGGGAAACGAAACCGCGAGTTTTGAAGTCCCAGTGATCACCAAGACCGGCCGAAAACTGAACATACTACTTAATGCGACAGCCCGCTTCGATCAGCACGGACACATTGTTGGCGTCGTCGGCATTGGCCAGGATATTACTGACCGGATTGCTCAAGAGCAGGAGTACGCTAGGCTGATCGACTCGGCCAATGCCCCGATTTTTGGTGTTGACAGTAATGGTCTCGTGAATATCTGGAATGAGAAGGCCGCAGAAATCACGCAGTACACACCTAGTGCTGTGATGGGTGAGAATTTGGTCGAGAAATTTATCACGGAAGATTACCGTGAGGCAGTAGGTCTCGTTCTGTCGAAGGCTTTAGAAGGCGTTGAAACTGCAAACTTCGAGTTCCCATTGATGACAAAGGCAGGAAGGCGTGTGGAGATTTTGCTGAACGCTACTTCGCGGTTCAATGAACATGGAGAAGTGATTGGTATGGTTGGTATTGGCCAGGATATTACGGATCGTATTGCGCAGGAACAAGAGTATAGCCGACTCATCGATACGGCCAACGCTCCGATCTTTGGTGTAGACTCAAACGGGCGCGTGAATATCTGGAACCGGAAGGCTGCCGATATCATGCAGTATACGAATGAAGATGTCTTGGGTAAAGACCTAGTTGCCGAATTCATTTCGAATGAGTACAAGGTGCCTGTGCGGAGCGTTTTAGAGAAGGCATTCGAAGGTGTGGAGACGGCAAACTTTGAATTCCCTTTAATAACGAAGGCTGGTCGTCGTGTAGAGATCTTACTGAACGCTACACCGCGCTACAATGAGCACGGTGAAGTGAAGG
Organism: Phytophthora podocarpi; assembly: GCA_001314375.1. Classification (NCBI taxonomy): domain Eukaryota; phylum Oomycota; class Peronosporomycetes; order Peronosporales; family Peronosporaceae; genus Phytophthora; species Phytophthora podocarpi. The sequence goes on along the minus strand of LGSN01001031.1, from coordinate 10,084 downwards.
GTATGGTTGGTATTGGTCAGGATATCACGGAGCGCATCACCCAAGAACAAGAGTACAGTCGTCTGATTGACACGGCTAATGCCCCGATCTTTGGTGTGGATGCCAACATGTGCGTCAATATCTGGAACCGAAAAGCAGCACAGATCACGAATTATGCAATCGAGGAAGTTATGGGCGAGAATCTTGTGGAAACGTTTATCTCTCCCGAGTTCCGACCTATTGTGGCTGAAGTGTTGTCACAGGCGCTGAGAGGTGTTGAAACTGCTAACTTTGAGTTCCCACTGATTACCCGTCCAGGCACGAGAATTGAGATTTTACTAAACGCGACTCCCCGATATGACTTAACGGGCAACATTGTTGGCGTTGTCGGTATCGGCCAAGACATCACGGATCGTATCGCCCAAGAGCACGAATATTTCCGACTGATTGATACTGCAAATGCGCCGATCTTTGGTATCGATACAAATGGTTGCATCAACGAGTGGAACCAGAAGATCGAAGAGATCACAGGCTACCACAAGTCGAGCGTGCTGGGCCTTTCGTTGGTACACACGTTCATCATCCCGGAAAGCAGACAACAGGTTCGCCAACTGCTGAACCAAGCACTGATCGGCATTGACGTCGGTGAGATGGAGCTTCCGATGACGACGAAGCGTGGCGTCTTCCTGCTGCTGCTTGTGAACGCGTCAAGCAAAAAGGACATGCATGGAAACATTCGTGGTGTGATCGGTGTCGGACAAGATTACACGGCGAGGAAGCACATGGAGGCTGCCAAGGTGAATTTCTTGGCCTCTTTTAGTCACGAGCTGCGGACACCGTTGAACGGCGTACTGGGCATGCTGGAATTGCTGAAAGAGCAGCCATTGGACAAGGCGCCGGAACGGTATGTGCACATGGCGTATGTGTCTGGATCTCTTTTGCTGAACCTGATTAACGACATTCTGGACTTGTCGAAAATTGAGGCTGGACATTTGGAAATCTCAGCGGCGCCGTTCCAAATGCACGAGCTATTGGACTATTCAATCGAGATCTTTAAGTTTAAGGCTCGAGAACGTGGACTCAAGCTTGAGCTCAAGTGTGACGACAATGTTCCTAAAGTTGCGATTGGCGACGTTGTGCGCCTGCGTCAAGTCTTGTTGAATTTGCTGTCTAACGCGATTAAGTTTACGAACGAAGGCTCAATTACGGTCACATGCAGTGTAGTGTACACCCCGGAGCTTCCAAAGGCATTTAAAAAGCTCCTGTTCCAAGTCATCGATACAGGAATCGGCATGGATGCAGAGGAGAAAATGCGTCTCTTTTCGTTATTTACGAAACTGGAACGCACACGCCAGAACAATCCTACTGGTTCTGGATTGGGTCTTGCTATTTGCAAGCAGCTCGCGGAGCTTATGGATGGCCAAATCGGCGTTGATAGTGAGCTGGACGTTGGCAGCAACTTTTATTTTACGGTGGTGGTTCGGTTGCTCGATGATATCGATGCTAAGGGATTATTCTACGCGGCGAATGACTTGCTAACGGATGCATCTGCTGCTGCACCTTCCAGTATGGACACATCGAACGTGAACTCGACTGATAGCGTGACAAGCGCAACTGCTGGGAGTGTTGCCAACAACGCGAAGGTTGTGATTCCAAGGCAGGCGAGAATATTGGTTGCGGAAGATAATGAGTTCAATTGGGAGGTGGTGAAGTGCTTCCTCCAAGAAGCAGATCATCTACTGCAGTGGGAAGTGAACGGTCGGGATGCGGTGAAGGCTTACACTGAGAATCATTCCAAGTTTGACCTGATCTTTATGGACTGTGAGATGCCTGTTATGGATGGGTACACAGCAACGAAAACGATCCGTCAATTTGAACGCGAAAACGACCTGCCGCGTATTCCCGTTCTCGGGCTGACAGCCTACGCCATGAGTGGCGACCGGCAAAAATGCTTGAGCTCAGGTATGGACGAGTTCATGGTAAAGCCTATCTCGAAGAACAGTTTGCTCAAGGCTATCCGACAATGGATGCGCGTTCGCTATCTTGGACCTAAATCTTCTAGTCCTTCAGTTGCCGGTTCGGACGACTACACCCGCGCAAGTTCTGAAGGTGTAAGTACGACTTCTGCTCTTCCAGGAGCAGTCTCTTCTCCAGCGTCGTCGAGAGACCGCGGAGGAGTCGAGCTGGACCTTGCGCCGACGTCATACCCAACTACGTCACCTACTCCGCGCCCGTCATTCGACAGCGAAGTTGACGAGGCCGACCTCTTCAACGCTCCGCTGGAATCGAGTTCTAGACTTGCTCCTGCCTCGCGTCACATGCAACAGCTTGATCTTGCGCGCGCAATCTCGAATTTGGAGTTGGATGACCCTATGGCAATCAGACGTCAGGTTGGTCCTACCGTACGCACAGCAGTGCCTACGACGTCGATCTTTAGCTTGGGCTCTTCGATCGGGAACAGTACTCGTTCCAGCAGCCTTTTGACTCTTCAGCGTGACACTGGTGGGGCTATCATTGACATTCCTGACTGGAAGCAAATTAACAAGACATCTGCGACCTTACCGAACATGAAGGACAAGCCGCTGGATGGCGCTGAGTCATCGGATCACGTGTCCTCTCATAGTAACCCAACACTGTGGAGCCACCCGCCTTTCATGGGCAGCAAAAAGGAGTCGGCGCCACCGTCTACGTCTTCTCAGCAGCCTTTGTCACCAAATTCTACTTCGGATGACAAGAGTGCTCGTAGTAGAGCGGTGACTGTAGGAGGTCGGAACGAGAATGCACTCCTGAGCTTGCAGCGGTTTGACTCGGATAACAGCTCGGACGAGCACGCATCAGGGAATCCGATTGCAGCTATGCTAGAGCGTCTGAACATCAGCAGTCCAGCCGCCAGAAGTGGCGCCAGGGGCACCCTTAGCGTCGACCACGCAAATGGTACCACAGAGAGTGACGCAGCGGTGCGTGTCACGATGGACCCGGCCAGTATTGTCATTCCTGAGGGCGATCCCGTCGACTATTCGTTGGGTGTGGAGCAGTGTGGCGGTCATGAAGAGCTCTTTTTGAGCTTGCTAGAGAAGTTCACAGTGAGCTGTGACGCGATCATGTCGCGCATTGTGGCAGCTTACGAGCAAGGCAATGTCGCGGTTGCTCGGCGAGAATCTCATTCGCTAAAGGGGTCGTCGGCATATGTCGCTGCGTTGCGTGTTTCGAAGGCAGCATTCCGCGTTCAAGTTGCCTGCGAACAGCTACAGCAGTGCCAATCCGAAGTTGGCACAGATCAGCAGCTAATGGTACTTGTTGACACGGCTGCCATGCTCTTACTGCAGCAATCACTGAATGATTCGATCACCTTGCTCAAGAAAGAGCACAGACACTTGCGCGGGTATCTCCGCCGCAACTTCGAATTCCGTGGGAGCGGAAATGCTTCCTCAGCTGTGACTTTGCGTGCCCAGGGCTCAGCACACGATCGTGCTAATGGACCCTGTGGGGTCATGTAAGACAGACTCAGGTCAGGTACTTGTAGCTTTGCATTTCTTTCACTGTATGATACAAGACGGCAATGTACAATCCATGTTTTTGCATTTGTTCAGAGCTTCTAACGTACTTCCGCCGCTTAAATATCAACCGAGGCAATCTCATGAGAGAAGACCTGCGTCTCCAGGAAGCTGCGATAGAAGGACTGCTCCCGCGGTGGCAGGCGGCGCAGGAACGTGATCCGATCAAAAACCACAACGTAGTCAAAATCGTCCGACAGCACAAATCGGAATTCTTCTACTGTGCGTAGCAGAGTTGCTACTGCCTCTCGAAAGCACATGCGCACATGACCCTGTGGGAAACAACGCGCGAGCATAGCATCTGTCTTGTTGCTGAGCATGGGCACGAAGTCGCTGAAGAAAACTTTGGGCTTGAGCAACTGGAGCAGTCGCGACGTAAGAGGACCACGGGCAGACTCGGGGAGCTGCGGTCGCCCCGGGGAGCTCATCGTGTCTGCGTCCAGATCCACCACGACAATACCATCGCCACAGCCTTCTCTCTCAAGCATCTCGCGCAGCTCCGCACGATAGCTTGCATGTACACCGAACATATATGGTGTAGGACATTGTAAGCACTCGAGCATGCTTCTGGGCAGAATGGGTGCGAACACGTGGCTCCACTCAAGCGGGGCAATCAAGCTCTTCAATGTCTCGCCCACAGATGTGAGCACCGAATACCGCGAGCTCACAAGCACGATCTGTCGTTCGAGAAGCATGCACGTGACCAAAGACACAACATGCTCGACCGATAGGCAGCTGAACAGCTCCTCCATACTGAAATCAACGTAGTTGTCAAGTGCCGCGAGGGACGTCAAGTCATCGTGGGAGGCTGTAGCAAAAGCAAAATCGAATGGGCAAAGCAGACCGGCCATCTGCGCTGCGGAAGGCAACCAATTCACGTCAGAGAGGTATGCCTCGTCGTCCTGCATTGCTGCGTGTAGTGAGTCCAGACGCTGCTTGAGCGTGTCAAGAATCGGATACCGGCTGATGATGCAAAGTCCCGTTGGGACGTATACTTCGAGGCCTTCAGTCTCCTGCAACACTTGTTCCAACGGACCCAGCTTGCTCGAGTCGTTTAACGGTACGTATCGTGTGAGGCAGGCACCATAGAATGCCTTCTCAGCATTTCCGAGCGTCATGTGGAAAAGTGAGGGCTCTGGCCGGGTTGTGGAACGCACGACGTCAGCTCCCGAAGGTCGGAAGAAAGCTTCTACATGGTCTGGAATCGCGTGATGGTGGTACAGATCACTGCTGCTCTCGCTGTGATTGTTGGGGTCCGCAAGCGTGTGCAGCACTTCCTTGATAATCTCTGGGTGGGACCGGTCATTCACATCAAGCCGGAAGCTCATCACAGAGCTGATGAGCGACTTGCTCTGCGGCTCACCACGAAGCTGCCCTTGGAAGAGGTCTCGTAATGTGAACGATTTGCTCCGTACTCGCTGCGGTTGATGCGACGCGACATTCATGCACTGGAATAACTCTTGCAGCGTAGTCATGCTGCTGTCGGAAGCGGTGCTGGAGCCATCACATGCCGCGGATGTAACTGCGTTCGATGAACCGGATGGACTGAGCAAGCGACTCTGATAAGACGCCACTAATGACTTGAACGATTCACTGCCCATGAAGCGCACAAAATGGTTGACCATGAGGTCCGCTTCAATGACAGCTTTGATGCGCTCCACCGTTCGGAGCAGCACTTCAGCGTCAGCCAGTGAGAAGCTGCCCGCCTCTAGACAGCAGGCCACGCTCAACTCGTAGTCGCGCAGCAGCATCTGCTCCGCCTCCCCGACGAAGGTCACGCGCGTGCTCGCGCTCGCAGTCAGGTACTTGGCTGCAATGCGACTGCCTATTGCCAACAGCTGCTCAATGAGCTCTCCAGGTTGTTGGGCTTCGACATCGTTCTGCTCCTGTTGCTTCTCGTCTTCATCTTCCGAATCCGCCTGAGCCGCGTGGATAAAGTCCTCCAGAACAGGCAGCAGTTGGTATCGGAAGTCCATCCACAGACTCAACTGCTCATGTGTGCGCTCCTTGAACAGAAAGACCCAGAACACACTGCACAGTCTTCTGTTGCCGAGCACGCGCTCCAGCGTCAAGAACGTCGTGGCTGTGCGCTGTCTCCGGACCCGTCTCGGCGTGCTGGTTGCCGAGGACGCCGGGGACGCCAAACACTCGCCCGACACGGACGCGGGCGATTGCTCTTCCCCCTCGTCTGTGCTGTCGTCCGCATCCACGTACGTGAGTCTGGAACTCGCTACGAGCGCCGCAAACTCGGGCGTGGCTGCGAACTGTCTGAAACTTGGCTGCAGCGCCTTCTTCACGGCCACTTCGGCGTCCTGGAACAGGTCCGTCTTGGCTGCCAGACCCGCGTACAGCATCAGGTCGTTGCGCAGCAGCTTGCCGAAGCTCGCGACCGACTTGTTGAGGATGCGCAGATTCTCGGACGCGATGTCCAGGAACGCGTCCGGACTCATGAACTTGGCGATGATCTTGCTGGCGTATTGGCGGCGGTGGGCCTCCGGGTCTTCGTCATTGGAATTGGCGGAAGGAGAGTGTTTGTCACTACAGGAGGAAGACGTCAACACTTTCTTGAACTCTTCGACGCTCACGAGGAAGAGCAGCCGCGCAAACCCCTTCTTGTCCGAGGCGGACAGGTGCTGCAGGAACAGCGCGTGCAGGTGCGGGTCGGCCACCACGGCGTCGAGCGTCACACTGGTGTCGTCACGGGGCGCGGCGAGGGTGCTGGCGGGCATCGGAAGAAGTTCTCTCTCTACCTGCTACCGAACGACTAAGAGTCGGACTGACGATGGACTTGATGTGTCGACGGTGCGACTGGGAAAAAACAGGCGGAATCCGCCCAATATTTTCCTCTGAAGTAGCGATAACACTTCAGAACGGTAACCTGATAGAATGATATAACCTTTAATAATTGATGTTGAGGATTTGGTTTGTAGGTTATATTGACATCTGAGATATTGTTACGTGTCATTTTGAATATAGTTCACCATGCTCAAAACGAGGTGCACGACTGAATTTCCGACATGGTGGCCTGAGCCGAACAGATTTGAACTGACTCGGCGACTGCTTGACTGTTGCTTGAAGGACGATTTCTGATGCGGGCAGTGCGGTCAAGTGGTTTCTCGTGGTGGAGCGGGGGAAGAAACCACGAGCAACTTGCCCAGCAAAACGCTGGACTACGGTCGCCACACAACGAAGCCGCCGCCACGTCGGACCATGCAACGTGGCAACGACGACGTGTCTGCACACCGCAAAGTGTAGGTGCTAAGTCCTCTACATGTGTAACGTGTGTGCTTCCAAGCAGCCCCAGTTAACCCTTAATAATGCTGCCTGCGTTGGTTGCACTGGAGCGCACAGCTGGCAGTGGTAAGATAGGCAGGCGGTGGTAGAAGGCGATCGAATCGCGATGGCATCATGATCTAATGCTACACCTCGGCGATACATCTTGAGAGAAAATCGGATCCATTTGCGGTGTCCGAATTTCGGACTCCGAAGCGGCGAGATGGCCTCTGCCCATCCACTTCAAACATTTATTAATAAGTTGAAAGCTCCTGGCCATTTGCGCAGGTAAAATTTAAGAGAGTGGTTGCTGCTCCAGACTAGAAAACACCTGGTCAGAGCGCCATCCTAACCTAATTTTACCTATCCATCCCTAGCTGCTCAACGTATACCGTATACGCTATACTCTAGTCGACACGAATAGTTTCGAAACGAACCTCTGGACCGCAAAGCTAGGAGCGAGGCTACATTCTTGGAGGTGTAAGACTGAAGGGATTGCACCGTGTCAGGAGCCGTTGGATTGCGCGGGCAGTGGACCTGGCAATAGGTGTGGTTTTGAATGAGCACAGTGCGCGAATACAACCGCCTCAAATAGGGTTGTGAGCCGAGTGGATTATCAAATATGAGGGGTATTGACCGGTAGAAACTCAATTAGAGGAGCTGTATCGCCTCAAATAAAATCCGGGTGCCTCATGAAAAGGGTAATTGGCACCTCACTTGGTAGAAGGCAGACACCCAACGGATACCTAACGAGCTGGACAAAGGATCGCGGCGATGAGTAGTCACTGCCGAGGAAGGATCTTGGTAACGAGTTGCCGCTGAAACCATAAGAACGCAGTTGCGACGCTGGATGAGCCGCAAGAACGTTAGCGAACCCACAAACGAGTGGTGGAGAGCTTCCGCCGCGCGGACAATACGCTGAATCGACGACGGCACGCGAAGGGCCCACCGCAGATACAGTGGCTCAGTTGAGCATTCATGCAGTAGAACGCAAGTCGGGAAGGTTCCGAATTGCCAGTCGCAATCAGGGAAAGGGTCCCAGACCGAGCGTGGACGTCGGCGGAACCTGTTAACTTCGCTAGGAGTCGGAAGTGTAGCGTCGTCGGATTTAATTGGCTAAGACACGAAGGGAGAATACGCACAAGCGGAACTTCCTATCGTGGACACGTTGTTCACGGCGAATAAGCTTGGTCTTCTGAGCTACGACTACGAGAGTGTGTGCTCCACGCTTACAACGGCGATCAAGATGGCAAGCGTAGGGGGGAGGAGAAAGCGCTCAGCGCGTGATACAGATAGTGGAGACAGCTCAAGTATTCACGAGAGCAGTGAAGACGAGACCGCGTGGGGAAATGAGTTTACCGGGTCCGTGCAATTTTTACGAGGCAGCAGTGACGACGATATTTTGTGTCAAGGCGAGTCTACGCATTTTCAGGGGGAGCAGATTCAACCTAACGAGATGTTGGCGGCTTCACGGGCGCCTACACAATCTACGGATGGCAGTAGTCACGTTGCTGCTGCGTTGCATGTAGAAGGGTCTGGCGATACCGCCCCAGAACTGGGAAGAAAACACTTCACCTCCTGGGAGGAATTTCAGTCGTACGTGGAGGCGTATCAGGCAATAACATACCAGGCGTGTTTTAGCAGCGCTTTCTCCGGCGGTATTACTTCAGTTAACTTAAAAGCCATTATGCAGCGTTTTCGGTCGAGGACGAACAAGATGGTGGCTGCACGCAATATCAAGGTGAAGAACCCAGCCCGTCTAATTCCGGAGTCGTTTGAGCAGTATACGAAGGCCCTTGAGTGCACGCACGCTGGAAGGTACAAGTCTAGAGGTGAAGGCAAGCGCCAGCGTCAGGGAAGCTGCCGAATTGGATGTCCTGTTCAGGTAAGTCTGGAACTGCATTTCCCTTTCTGGAACTCTAGTCTGGATTAGTGTTACAGACTGCCGATTCTTGCGACTAACAACGCCAATATTTGTGTTGGTGTTTGCAGATTAATGCATGCGTCTAGCGCATGGGGAAGGAGAATCCACAGTGGATGGTGTGCATTACCAAGACCGTTTTAAACCATAACCATGCTCTAAACAAGAAGACTTTCGACAGCTATCCTCAAACCAGACTCGCGATCCCTGCTGAAGTCGTGCAGACAGTTGACATTTTACAAAAGCTGGGGCCAAGAAAAAAACTATTCATCAGTACATTCTTGAAAACTTTAACTGCATTCCGACGAACCGGGATGTTCATAATTTGATCCGGACCTTGAAGGATAAAGAGTTTGCGAACACAACAAGAGTGGATAGATTGAAGCGCGGGATGAAGGAGTTCAGCGAGCAGTCTGGAAATATTGCCAGAATTTTTACTGAGACAGTCAACAACAAGGTATGTAAACTATGAGTGCTGTTCTTGTAAGTTTTTGCTAACGTTTTTCTTTTTACCTGCTTCACGCAGAAAGTTGCAACGTGCTTGACGATGCAGACGCAGTGGATGAGGGATATATTTTCACGGTTCTCCGAGGTTCTTTTGATAGATGCTATCCATGGCACAAACGAATCTAAGTTCAAGGTTTTTCTTTTATGGCGCACGACGTCTTCGGTAAAAGACAGTTTATTCAGCATGCACTGCTTAAGAACGAGCGCTCGGAAACTTTGCACACCGCAATCGAGGAGTTCAAGATGAACAACCTTGCTTGGTCTTGAATCCAGTGTGTGATTATTGATAAAGATTTCACTGAATTGTCGGTGTTGAAGACGTCCCTTCCGGATGCAAGAGTAATTTTATGCCAGTTTCATGTGATTAAGTACCTCAGCGAGGAGATTGTTAGCAGCACTTACTGTTTTACTACTTGGCAGAAGCAGCAATTGCGGAATGTCGTACGTATATTGGTCTATGCCAAGAGTGAACAAGAGTACGAGAAGCATCGAAGGTACCTGAAACATGTGACTGAGATGGGGGGGGGAAATTCCTTGACGAACTGTGAAAATAATACGACTGGAGAAGAAGAACTGGATTCCACCCAATTTCATCCGTTCGAACGTTATTTCTTGCGAAACTGGGACAACTGTAGAGACCTGTGGTGTTCCTACACCCGACAAAATGCGGTCACGCTAGGAAATAACACGAACAACAAACTGGAGGCGTCCTGGAAACAAATTAAAGATGTGGTGAACTCGAGTATAGGCCTCGATGAATGTGTTGCAGCTGTCATGATGTACCAATCGCAAATAGTCAAAACCTTTAATAAGGCCGGATGAGTTTCGGCGTGTTATCCCGAAGAAGTAC
>LGSN01001030.1:0-21782 GCA_001314375.1 Phytophthora podocarpi | reverse complement strand
CTGTCTACAGATAAGGATCTTACATGTACCAACTCATGTTCGGCTACACTGTACATCCTCGTAACATGCCAACTTGATGCTGGTTGCATTTGTAGTACTCCGCTGTAAAAAGGAGAGATGTGTGCACTACGAAGTGAAAACAGCAACTGAACACAAGATCCTCTTTCGGATCCCACCAGTGATTTCCTTGCTTCCAAATCCGTGATTTCGACGTGACTTTTTCTAATTCTGACACCCCCTAATAGTCTGCAGTAGTGACGATAGTGCTGGTGCTCAATCGATTGCGACTTCCTCGACGTTTCCTGCTCCACCATCATCCTTGTTAGCGCTGCATGGTGCTCGAAAGGGTCTCCTTAGACGATGGCTTCATGTGTTGCACCGGTACTTGATAAACGTACGATGAATTGCGAAAGCGGCAAGCGATAGACGCTGAGCTCGAAGTGCGTCACGCAACATTGTGTTCGAGAGTTCACGCTGCATCAATGCTGCTCGCTTCTTGGGCACCTCTGCTTATATAGTAGATCTTCGTTTGTCCGTTCAGGTGCTTTGTCTGGTGCGTCAACACCTTGCGCGTTGCCCGAATGCCAAGTCCTCAGCACAAGCACAATTTGTACACAGACCGAATGAGTAAGTACAACACCAACCTTGCGTCGAAAATACAGACTTCTTCGGCTTGGAGGTGCACAGTCGGTTCTTACCTGTCCGACGCGCACTCGCACTCTTGGTGGAAGATGCAAGACGACGGTCAGGCTCCGATGAAGTCGAAAGCACTTCATCCAAAGATCCGAGACCTTGCTTGCTTGACAGTAAATCTTGGGCTAGCAGCGCCAGAGCGGGATATTCCAGTACGATAAGATCGTATTAGGAAGGCTGATTGTCAACTCTTGTGTTTTGCATTACGCTGTGCTTCCGATTCCAAAGCTCGGTAGCACAGCTTAAATAGTATGGTAGCAGCTTCTATCGTACGTCTGGCACTACCTTCTTCCGACGATAACAAACGAACGGGTTATGCGGGGCTTGTGGCGTATGCTTCTGAGGGATGGACTTCAGTGCGACCATGCAAGAAACTTGAGCAAGCATAGCAGCTCGGTGAAACAGCTTAGCGTCATCGCTGTGATCACCACTCCAATTAGTCCAGCCGTTAGCGACTCGGCCGTTGCTGTGTATGTGTATCTTCGTGTCGGCTGCTGCTCTTCATGGCAGCGGGTCTTCCAGAAGAATTTCAGCGCGTGTGAAAATCTCCAGAAAATTTTGGTAGCACTCGTCTTCTAGTATCCGCGGTGAGCGCTTGCCATCGAAGCGAAGAGATACAAAGAGCAGAAACTCGTGCCTATCGTCGAAAGAAAGCTCAATCTCCGGCAGAATCCCACCCCAAAGCGCGGCATCCTCTTCCTGCCACTTCATCAGTCTGAAACGACTCGCCTTCTTGGCGCCACCCGTAGCAACGTTGCGTAGGGCAACACTACTCTCCACAGCTCTCGATGCTAGAAATATGTCAAGCTTCGCGAGAGATATTCGACGATTGACTTCGAAGGATGCCTCGCACCAGCCAAGTGAACAACGAACAATCCAATCTGAGAGCACCTTCAGTGCCGCGACGAAAGCAGCAAAGATCAGCAAATTGATCATCCACCATAGGAACGGGTGGTGGAGTATCGGATTCACGAGAGAAGTCATCGCCCACTCAGGCATGTGACCATTCCACGTGCCTCCTGTTAGTCGGTCGATCACGTCGAACACGAAGATTCCACCAACAAAGTACTGCAGAGCGTGTAGTGTCACTGACATTCTTGTTTGCTGTGCCATCGCCGTCATTAGCGCACGGGTATTCAAGTTTACGCGCGAGCAAGCCACCTCGAGCTGATTCGTCGCGGTGGACTCGGCAATCATCTGTAGCTGTTCAAGCTGTAACATGGTGTTTTCCATCAACTTGATAGAATCATGACACCGCATGATTGTCTGTGCCTTGAGCTGAGGTAGTGCTAAGACCTGAAATAATCTCGCGTCCACATCCGACTCGGGCCCTCCAAGAAATGTTCTCCTCACTCCGTCCACAGAATCATCTCCGCTTTCCTCCAAATCATCGCAGAAGTGACCGGAGGATGAGAGATCGACGTTCTCGAGAGAGTCTAAGAGATACTCGAGCGTCTCGGCTAGAAGAATAGTGTCTTTAGAGACCGCTGAAAGCTTTTCGCGCACTAGCAACACTGTCGCCGGCTCACGATGTACCTTGTGAATAAGCTGGCGGATTTCTTTCAGCGTTGCGTCCAACACAAACGTCCGTGCGAAAAAGTTCTTGATAAAGATGTCGCGGCATACCAATCCAACGTAGGATGTGAAGACATGTTCGTACCGAAAGACGTTGGGGCCGGAGAATAGGCAGCCCGCTTTCCCGACAACTAGCACGTCGTCCGGGGTCAGGTCATGACTAGCATGGATGTCTCCAAGCACCTGTGCCAGCTCATTGGCGTATCGTGGATCAGTTACGTAAGCTTGTGCTGGTAACTTGGGTTGGATCTGCTTGCTAAGGATGCAGTTATACTTATTGCGCTGGAACGAGTCTCCAAGGTAGAGCATTTCAAGCAGACTCAACTGGTAGCGCGAGAGTAGGTCGTTAACCAGCATGGACGAGTCCTGATGTACATCCACAAGCAGGCGAGAGAGATGGTCGATGGCGACATCGTCGCCCAAACGATCCATGATAGCCTCTACTTTGATGCCGTAAATGAGCGAGCCGTCACTGTTGAGGTGCATGCCAAAGTTCTCGACCTGTACGATCCCTGGGGTCTCTGGAAAGTGGCTTTCAGCCTCGAAGTTCGTAAAGCGCACAAAGTCGTAGTCCAGGACCCGGACCTGTGTTTGACCAACAGGGACGCGAAACTGCGTGTCAGTTGGATTACTATCGACACAACTCGTGAGAATGCCTCCCTGGCATCGATCAAGGACTCCCATGCGTTCATTCAAAGCCACAATTTGGTTCGTCCCGAAAGGGACCCACTCGCCGATCAGTGCGTACACATCTCCTAGTGTCACCGCCTCCGACGTCTTTTTCGTAATGCTCGTTGCCCCGAGGGCACATTCCCGAGCTCTATCAGCGTTACTGCGTTCCTGCACCTTGTAATATCCGCCACTTCGTGATCGAAGACATTGTGGTAAGAACGGACTCGATACGTACGACACGTCATCGCTCTCGGTGATACTGCTGGGTTTGCTGTAGCCTCCTGAACGCAACACAAAGTGTTGTCCGTCGTATCGTACGACAAGAAGCCGCCTCTCGTGTGGTGTCGGTGGGTATATGGAGGCGTCCACCGTGTCTTGAAAGTACCGAGGCAGCAAACGCAATGCCAATTGACCTTTTAGCGAGACCTGATAAGCTGTAATGGGCTGGAAGTCGTCACTAGAGAGTTTGAGTCCATTGATAAGCCGCAACGCCCAGAGATCATCAATAGCTGCTTTGCCTTCTCGAGAAAAGTTAATCCAGCGTCGCAGCGTCTTGCCTTTGAAGGATAGTCGCATTGATGCTGGCGCGTAGTCAAAATCGAAGGCGTCGCAGAGGATGCCTTCAAACATCAGCACCAACAACGGTACGTGCCGAATCCAGCGCTCGTTTTGTCGGGTTGAGTTTGAGGCCACGGCGTACAGGCTGATGAGGTAGAGCAACTTGAACTGGTTGGCACTCAGTATTGTTGCCGCCGCAGTAGCCTCGGCCATCGCTTCACTTGTCGTCCCCGGCGGCGGCGACGGGGACGAATGTCGTGGCGCCCGAGATTGGGACGCCCGGTGCACGTGCATCGCGGCGCTCTACCGGGGTAGGTGGGCCTGGCCCCGATTGAGTCGCGATGAACCTCCTGTGTCCTGTCCTGGTAGCGGCGTGTGGATGTCCCTGAGGCCTGCAGCGATTGGTGATTCAACGGAGAATAAAGACAGCAGGTGCCGTGGCTCATTGGCGGCTGCTGGACACTCGAGGCTCTACAGTCAGTCAGCAGAGACTTGCACTTGAGCTGAGCACACACACACAGGTCTAGGCCCTCACAGGTTCCAGATGAGCCCTTGCGCCAGCAATAAAGCAAAGCGCCGCCGCCCCAATTGCCTTGAAACCTCCAGCGACGTTTCCGCACTTGCCCGACATCACATCGCAGCTCGCTAATGTCCGTCTCCAAATTGGGAAGCGCCTGCATCCGTTGCTGCTTTGATCAGTGCATAGACCTCCAGTCTTCAGTCTATGATGTCCATCACTTAACGGGTCTCTACTTTGAAATGGTTGTAGTGGAACATCGTGTTTTGATAGATATCCATTCGATTTTTGCCTTTATACACTAAGTCTACCACGCTTTACTTACTACCACAATGCTCTAAACTAATGTGCTACGTACGCTCGATCGGTGAAGCCGACAGCAGCACTTGCCAACCGGATTCCTCTGAGCGAAAGTTTCTTACACACACCTCCCCCTCATATATTCTGAGAGAGGCATTTGCTTTGCTTTGCTCTGATTTATTCGAGGATGGCAGAGCACAGAAAGTCGATCTCGTCCGAGGACAAGTAGCTCTGGTGGCAGCTGGTAGGCATGGGCATGTCCGAGAACTCGCCGAGGTAGGAAGCAGCGGCAACGGGGAGGTCGGTCCACACGCTCTCGTTCAGTCCGCAGTCCATCGAGTCGGGCGTGTACATGTTGACATCGTCTGAAGCCAGCGACGAGAAAGACATGGAAGAGGAAGTGGAGTAGGTCGATCCGGCAGGGGACACGGCATCTCCCATGGGAGACAGACCCGCGAGTGCGGCCATGTCCAGCATTGAGATGGACGACGGAGAGGCTAGGCCGCTGAGACTGCCGTGGGCCTTCTTGGTGCGCGCCACCTGACGTTTCTGGCGGTCGAACTTGCGCTGGATCTTGTTGGCCTTGTCGCGGTGGTACAGGCACAGCTGGTGCGGCTGGCCATTACGCTTGCTGGAGCGCACGTTGGTGCACTTGCCGGTCTTGTACCTGCACTTGCTGAGGCTCGTGACGGGGGTGTTGGTCAGGCCCAGAGCAGACTCGGCCGACTGCATCAAAGTGGAGATGGCAACCATTGTTTATTCGAGAGAGGGAGATTGAAAAAAAAAAGCCCTACTCGTCCTCGGACTCTTGTGCTTGAGGCGTTGAATTCTGAAATGACAAAGGGAACGAGAGCTCCGTTTGTTTGAGGACCTCGACAGTCTCTGCCCGCTACACTGACTGACACGCCTCCGGCAGGTGAGTCGAGCACTGCCCGGCAAGCAGAAAGGGATCCATGAGGCCCGTCGCTGGCGCTCTCTCTTCCTGGCTTTGCAATTGCTGTATGCCAGTAGGTTAAACGTGGACAGGCCGGGTGGGAGGGATGGCCGGAAGCTGTCCGTCGGAGTGCAACAAGTGTCCTCCGGCAGTGGCACGGACATTACAGCCGGCCAGGCAGTCAACCATTCGCGGCACTGCTACATGTCGAGCGTTATCTATTGCATGAAAGCGTTGAGGCTGCTGGTCATCTGCCTCAAGGCGGACAAGAGCCCCGCGTTGCGGCTCGCTTCGAGCAGATGGATCGCACCACTTGACGTCACTCGGACGTGGATCACGAAATGGTATTTCGTGGCAAGCTCATAAAAAAAAGACATATGAAAGCTGGATGGCACAACTTCGGCTGGTAGAAGATAAGATGAGGCAAGATCCAACGCCCTTGGCATAAGGCTCGCTCGACAGAGGTGTCTGCAGCCACGTTGTGGACGTGCGTGCTCAGTGTCGGCCGTCAGGTTCGAACTCTTTACATGTAGACGCGGAAAAGGAGCGATCGCTGTAGACGGGGTATTCATTTCTGCAATTTCAATACGAAACAACACTGTTTGAATGAGGAGATACAACACGGTTACTATCATATTTGACAGGCAGGTTACACTCTAAGGCCACAGCTATCAGTATAGTGGACTCTGCAACGCTACTGCTCACGCTAGCGCCAACAGCGCTTGACGTCTCGATTGGGCGCTTGGAAATCCAGGCTCACTGTAAGGGCTCGCCGCGACGACGATACCAACGCGCGACGATCGGGCGAGAGGTTTTGCAGGCGCCGACGGCGGATGTCTCGAGTTTCTGCTGGTAACGGCCGTTGCAGAGCAACTTGCACCCGGCCATGCCACGGCGCCGCAGAGCTTATGGACGTGGAACCGGTCAATGGATGGGTGCACCGGTGCACGGAGAGGCCAGGGAGATCGCTTGGTGCTGTCTGACAGCCAGCGTCGCTCCTGCGAGATTTGGCGGCTCCGGCGGCGTGGAAACGGAAGCATGAGCAGCGAACTGGATGGCTATCCGGCAGTCTCGCCGAGAATCTCGGCGTGGTAGCCGCTTGCGACACGAGGTGACATAGCGGAGATCCGGTCGGGGCTTGCAAGCCTGGTGTGTGACACGACGGGCTTCAGGTGGCAGTCTCTGCACCATTGAAGCGTACGGGATATCCGCACTGAATTCCCTGCGCGAACGATGTGTCTCTCTGGCAAGGATCCATCCGAATGCAGACGCGAAAGGAAACTGATCAGGATGCGAGTGCCGCCGGCGCGGGATGACCTACAAGTTGCAGGCTGCAACGTCAACGGATTGGCTTGACTACTCGTTCCGGAAAAGCAAATGTTTTTCCAGCGCGGTGAGACGCAGCCAGCACGGTGCCTAGCACCCGCTACTCATCTTGAAGCTTCCGGATCTCGCCCGACTTACCGGGAAGACAATGAACGTGGCGGGCCGCTGGAAACATTCAGTCCGATGTTGCAAAGCAAAAGAATGAATCGGCATGCCGAAATGGCGGCATGGCAGCTCAAAAATGCAGATTTCCACCGAAACGAGATTCTAGACAGCACTAAGATGGCAATGGCACCAGTGTAACGTTAGCCAACGCATGTAGAAGATCACTACAGCCATGGATATAGCGTGATGTCTTACACGCGACGAGTGCCGGCATGCACTTGAACAATATTGTTGACTACGGAAAGCACTTGACACCCGTGGAATCCTCGTGATCCGACTCTTTGATGGCTTGGATACCTACCTGCGCTGCAGGACTTGATGGGAAGTTGCAATACAGAAGTCCTCCTCGTTTGGTGCGATAGATAGATATTACAATCTCGAAGGAAATAAGTTATGTTGGATCATTGATGGAAACCAACCCACGACCTTGATCATAATATAGTAGAAGCTATAAGGAAATACAGTACATAGTAGGTAATCTGTACAGTATCCACTCGCGGCGAAAGGATACACTCGATTTGATCGGCAAACAGAAACCAGCCCTCCTCCAGTCAAGAAGTGGGATTTACCGTGTCACTTTTTGCATGACAACCGCTGAAGCCCCTCCAGCAGCGCCAGTCGAGTCGCGGCTCTGATAAGTCATGAACATGTATCCGCTGCAACGTATGGCCCAGTGGAAACGCGACATTGGACTTCGCCTAATGGTCTGCTTCCCGTGCGGCTCCGTAATCCTTCGGAGATTTGACCAGCGGCAAAGCACCACCACCCACCGCAGTGCGGTGACCGCGCCGCAGCCAAGTTGCTCCGGCTCCTTCAGCCTAGACTCAACTCGATCCCCATCTCGGGACCTCTCGCCGCTCGAGCCCCAAGATGGGACTCGGCTGCGTGCCCTCTTCGAATCGAAGCTCGACCACTGTGCTCCGATTTCGGCTGCGATGCAGTCTGCGATGATTGCAGACGTGTCGGCGGCGATGACCACCGTAAGACTCGCGTCGAATCTCGACCACCGCTCGCGCTTGAAGTGCAGCGAGCTTTGTTCGCAACTTGGGACGCATATCGGGAGCCTATCTCGGGATAATGGGCATGCGCCCAAAGTTTCTGACTTCCAACCCATGACCTCCGTACCTCTTTGTACTCCATGCATCTTGCATTGCATGCGAGTGCATGTACTTCCACACCTCCGGAGTCCACTCCCTCTAAGTGTTTGAATGCGGACGTGCCGCCGCCTGATAGACTATCACTACTGTACCAGGCAACTGCAATGAGTGAGTTGAGCAAGAGTGGAATGAAGCAAAACCACCCCGTTGAATTGGCATGGATGGATGGCCAATTTGGCCGCCAAGATGCTCACTGAAACAGAATGCGCAACTTGAAAGACCAAGTTGCAGTGCAACTCGCACGGTGTAAGTTGCACCCCTCCGTGACGACGAACGTAAATTACTGATCAGCACCGGCACAAGCGGTTCTGGATTGTGGCGACGTCGACGTCACGTCCTTCGTCCGATGCGCTCCTCGCGGGAACGTGTGGGTGTTCCAGATGCGCTTGGGGGCGTCTTGCTTCTGCCGCCGGCGTTCAGCGATGCAGAGTCGCACCGCTTGCCCCCAAAGTAGCACTCGTGTCGAGATGGTATTCACCACTTCGGGTCTGGTGGTCCGGTGACCGAGATGGTGCTTGACGAAGGAGAAGCGCCTCATGACGACACTTTCCACACCGCCGGGCCCGACGTGACGGCGGAGAGTAATGCCCACAGAAATGTCCTTGCGCACTCGACTGCAATGATAGGGGTGCAACTCGTCCACATCTACGAAATCGCTCATCATGACGGTGAGGTCGCCCTGCTCGCCTGATTGCCCGCCGTCGGACTGATCGAGTTCACTGGCAGCGAATCTCTTCAAGTAGAAGACGGCGTTGGACTCCTGCACCAGGAAGCCGCGCCCAACGCAGGAGCGCTCCGGCAAGTCCACACGCTCCACGGTTCGAGCGTGCAGGAAAGTATCCACCATGCCGTCGTAGTATGTGCGGTTGGTGACACAGCCCAGCAGGCGCGAGACGCCATCGCGCGGCACGACAAACTGGTCCTGAATCACCTCGGCTACCTCGTCCACGGTCATGCCGCTCACCAGCGAGACGCTAAAGTCCACAGTGTAGAACTTTCCAAAGCGCTCGAACGTATCCACATAGAAGAACTCGCGTGTCGGATCGATCCCACGAGTATGTGCCGCAACGAATCGCCGCACAATGTCCAGCTTCTCGTCACGCACCTCCAGCAGTTTGCTACGGCGCTCAGCAGGGTCCTTTCCCAGCCGAATGTACGACTCCATTGGAGTCATCAGCGTCATTCTCTACATCCAAATCGTAGACACCGTTCGTCAATACACAGAACTTATCCTTGCTGTCAACATTCTCCACACTCAACACTGGAAACTCACATAGTGCATCAACGGCGAGGCGTGGGTCATCAGTCGGTGCAGGTCTCCGATACTCTGTTTGTGCTGCGTCATGACGTCGGTCAGCATGTTCCACTGCCTCCTAGACACCTCCTAGACACCTCCAACCTCCCCTCCTCTTTCATCTCCCGTTCGTACTCAATCTCCTCTTCCGCGCACTTTAAACCACTCGCGGCAGCCTTAGCTTTGAACTGGAGAAAGTCTCGCTGCGCCTCGAGGAACTTGATTTCTCGCATTGCGAGCTCCGTCTCCTGCTCCTCGGACGCCAACGTCAATGTACCATCCACTGACACTGTCAGACCTTGTGTCTCTTCTTCGAGTTCCATTGCAACGACGCTATTTTTCTCGTTTTCTTCATTCGGGAGCAGCGAATTCAGCAGGTCGTCGCCCAGGTCGCCCGAAGGCAGCAACAGCTCCAAATCCGGCAAATCCAGCACCTCAACCCCCAGCAGCGTGTCCTCAGCACTGTCGAGGTCATCGAAAATGCTGCCGAGCTCTGTGTCCATCGCCAACGCGTCGGCCACGAGCTCTTCCCGGTGCTCCATAATGTTCACGGGCTCAGTTGAGGCGGAATGTCAATGCCCATCACCTTTTTTCTGTTAAAAACGGATCAGAAAAGCGCACCATAAGTGTTAATTGAAGCGCAACATAATGGTTATTATGTTGCGAAGTTGATGCAGTGGCGTGACTTTACTCACAACGCAACGTAAGGTCCACAGCCACACAACACGGTTTAATCAGAAATGCTTGTGGTGCGTTGGCGAGCGGGGCTACGTGCGCTGTCGGCGTTCCCTGTGCGCATTCGATGCCTCGCAACGGCCTCCAAAGATGTCAAGGAAGACGAGACGCTTACACCTAGGATGGTGGGTCCTTACATGTCCGAGCGGCTGGAGGATTTCATGCCCGAACGCATCCGCAACTTTAGCATCGTGGCGCATATCGACCATGGCAAATCGGTGCGTTGACCAGCTAAAACATCGAATTTAAGTTTGTTACCAGCGAATTTGTAAGCAAGAGGAAATACTAACACCATATAATTAATTTCAATTTTTGGACATGCAGACACTGGCGGACAGACTGCTGGAAACGAGCGGCAATATCTCGCGTCAGGAGCGAGAGAGCGCCCAGTTCCTGGACAATTTGAAGGTGGAGAGGGAACGAGGTATTACAGTGAAGGCCCAGACGGCGTCGATGGTGCACCGGGACTCGAAGACTGGAACGACTTTCATGCTCAACTTGGTGGACACTCCGGGGCACGTGGACTTCAGCTACGAGGTGAACCGCTCGCTCTCCGCCTGTGAAGGAGTGCTGCTGTTGGTGGACTGTTCGCAGGGGATTCAGGCGCAGACGTTGGCCACGTACTATGCTGCAAAGGAGAGGAACCTGCATGTGGTACCGATCTTGACGAAGATCGACATGCCTCATGCTGAAGTGGACGACAGCATCTTGAGTTTGTCGTCGTTGCTGGATGTGGATCCGGATGAGGTGCTGCTTACGTCGGCGAAGAATGGGGAGGGCATTGGCGACGTGCTGCCGGCGGTGGTGGAGAGACTGCCACCTCCTGTGGAGTGTGATCCCCGTGCGCCGCTCAGGTGTTTGCTTGTGGATTCGTACTACGACGATTATCGTGGAACGGTGTGCCTGGTGAAGGTCGTGGATGGTGCTATCTTCCCAGGTGACAAGATTTACAGTGCACATCAGAAGACGAAGCATGATGTCCAGGAGACGGGGTTGCTGCTACCAGGACGGTTCAAGACGAAGGGGTTGTACGCTGGTCAGGTGGGCTATATTATCGCAGGAATGAAAACCACCACGGAAGCAAAGGTTGGCGACACATTCTTTCGTGAAGGAGCTGCATCGGCAGATTTGAAGGCGCTGCCGGGCTTTCAAGAAGCTCGCAGCATGGTCTTTGCGAGTATGTACCCTACGGACGATTGCAGCTTCGACGAGTTGCGCGTGGCCATTGAGAAGCTTACGCTTAACGATGCAAGCGTGACGGCTCAGCAGGAAACTAGTGGTGCGCTGGGCATGGGCTTCCGCTGCGGTTTCTTGGGGCTGCTGCATATGGAGGTATTCCATCAGCGTCTGTCTGATGAGCAGGGCATGCAGGTTATGGTCACAGCGCCGATGGTGCCGTACACTGTGATCGACCCACAGGGAGAACAATTCGCTGTAGAGACTCCTGGTGCCTTTCCAGAGTCTACCAAGTACTACGAGATCCTAGAACCGATGGTGGAGGCATCGATTATCACCCCAGCGTCATATTTGGGACCTGTGCTGGCGCTTGCCAAGGAGAAGCGTGGCATTCAAACGAACCTCGTCTATCTGGAGGATGAACGCGTCATTGTGACCATCAGCGTGCCGTGGCAAGAGGTCGTCACCAACTTTTACAACGAGCTGAAGACCATCTCCTCCGGCTACGGTACGTTGCCACCTTGATATCACCCGATTGTCTTGATTTAACAATGTACCTTATTCGATCCTCCAGCAACGCTCAACTACCGCGAGATCGAGCCACAGAAGTCAGACATCGTGAAGGTGGACTTGCTGATCAATGGAAAAGTTCTGGATGCGCTATCCTTTGTGTGTCATCGAAGCAGAGCTACACCTGACGGTCGCGCATTATGCCAGAAGCTCAAGCGTGTTATTGACCGGCAGCAGTACGAAATTTCCATTCAGGCTGCATTGGGCGGCAAGATCTTCGCCAAGGAGCGAATCGCTCCATACCGCAAGGACGTGCTGATCAAGTCCGGCAAGACCGTTGGCGGAGGTGATAGCACGCGGAAGAAGAAGCTGCTAGCTAAACAAAAGCAAGGCAAGCGTCGCATGAGAACGGTATCGAATGTGCAGCTCTCGCAGGATGCCTTCTGGTCTGTGCTTTCCAAATAACAATAGACCCACAACAGAGCGACTTGCACAGGACCCAAGTGTTTTTGCAGCTTTAAGTTAAACATTTACGGAAGTGGTGTCCCTGAGTCTTCCGTCGAGGTTGCGAATGCACCCTATTTACCACACCAGCCTGCTGAAGCCGTACATCGACAAACAATATCGTCAACGACGACAAAATCTTTTCAAAGTTCTACTGGAAGAGGATCCGAACGTAAGCTAGGGGCTCGCTGAAGGAGCGAATGTCACAGGAACTTCACTGTCAAGCACATGGGATCAAGATTGGATGTGGATCTGCCAGTGTTATGGAGAGCGATCAGCGAAGAAGATGAAGATGTGTGAACTGCGCGCAATGAAGACATCTGGATGAGGTTGTAGATGCACGAGAAGCGCTGTGCTTGATGTCGGACGTTGAAGTTATGCATATTGCATGAGCAAGAGTAAGGCAACGAGAGCGAAAACCTACGAAGTACAGCAAAGTACGCAGAAGAATTCGGATGAAGAAACGTACCGAAGTGGGTATCTCAATCAGATCTCAACTTACCTGTTCAAGAACAACCAGTGCTGATCGACGGCATCTTGCCCGAGTTCTTCAGCTACGAAAACCTCTGCTCTAGTGCTACCATACCCACATCGTGACGACGCTATTGCGACAAGTGGTGGCAGAACTCCTTATTATCGAAAGTATGGCATCTGCAACCTTGTCGGCACTATCACAGATTCGATTCACCACAAAAGGCGGCATCTAGATGGAAGGTTCGCAGGCAAGGTCATCGGGTCATCACGACAATCGGCTTGCCATCTTCATCCTTGCCCCACACCAACCGAATGGTCGTGGTCACGTCCTGGTGCACGCGTGTCAGCGGACGATATGGGAATATTTCGTCCTCTTCCATTACAGACAAGCAGAGCCAACTCATCTTAGCTGCAGCGTGGCGGTCTATACTCGCCAAACGCGACACTGTTTGCTTCGACCTCTACGGCGATGTCAATCTTAGTGGCCAGACGATGCTGCGCCACAGTGATATCCGAGGTTGAATCGTCGTTCTCGCGCACCGTGACATCAGCCGCGGCCTCTGAGATGTCGATCTCAAGGTTGTACACGAACACCTGGAGTGCGTTTACATGGACTTGATGCGGGCAACGGCACAATTTCAAAATGCACTGAGATGAGATCGCCGTTGGCAGCCTTGCATTTCTTTCGCTCACAAAATTCCTCGATATCCAAGCATTCCTGTCGCTGGAGTATGAACTGGTAATCAACTTGCAGTCGGTCGCGTCGCATTGCTAACAGCAGTTTGTCGCTCAAGCAGGTCTGTTCCTAGTCGTGTGAGTAAAACAAACGGAACAGCTATTTCCTCGCGTTAAATAACACAGAACGATAACAAGTTACAAAGTGCCCCATAGACGCCTCCAAACACTGTAGCAGTGGGCAGTACACGTACGAAGCATAGCGACAGCATTGATAATGCAACCACACAAAGCACTTGGTTTACAGTCAAGCCGACCAGGCCAGCTCCTCGACCTTCAAGCCCTTGAAATGAGCTGGCGAATGACAAGCGTTGTGTCTGAAGGGCAGAGTAGCACCTTTTTTCGTGTACTACTACAGTGATTACAGTAATTATTAATAGTCTGTCTTCAGAATTAGTCTGTATTCAGAATTAGCCTGTGCCAGGTCGTCGTGAAATCACTGGATTCAAAATTAGTCTGCGTAAAAATATTCATAATTAGTCTGACAAAATATTGGGGTCAGCAGTTTGAATCCTGCCCGTTCATATGANCAGAAAACATTTCAAATTCCGTATGATCCAAACTGAGATTCTAGCTGAACAGCGGCGCCTACTAGAACAAAGTATTGACACACCGGCCTGCAAATTATCTAGATTTTATCAATGGACTTTTGCGAATTGTTCTTGGTCAAATCTACTCAGTTCTCTATTGTGTAGAAATTCTCACTGAAGTTAGCAGGCAATAGATGCAACCATGTCTGGCGATACGGTGGCCGGTAGACCGGTAAACACCCATACCTGCATTATGATATAAGCTTACTGTTAAAACAAAGGGCGCGCGATTTAAAAAGTATATTATTCACATTTTCATTGAAGCTTAGACTAATTTTGGTTTTCAGTGTTAAGAATTAGTCTGTACGAACTGATGTCAGACTATTTAGTGTGAGCTCGTCAAAAAGTTGCTTACAGTAATTAGTCTGGACCAAACTAATTACTGTAATCCCTGTAGCACTGTTTTAACTTCGCGCGCTCCCGAACCGGCAACCATAAGCACCCAACTGCTTGTTCAATCGCATCATTTTGTTCGTAATCATATCAATCTCCGTCTGTCCTAGATACTCCTCACCGATAAACACCAAGTAAGGGGATGTTTCATCCGAGGGCAGGATAAGTAGGGCAAGTACCCAGCTGGTTAGATTTGCATATCTTATGCCGTGTTCGACTTGGGTCGAAATAGCTGGTTTGTGGGCTAAATTGCTGGTTTGGTTCCGAAAATAAGCAAACAGCTATTTCGACCCAAGTCGAACACAAAAAGCCGAAGGAGCTATTTCAGGCTGAAATTAGGCTAAAATGACTGGATCTGAAGTTTAGGGGGGAGCTGTTTTTCGCGAACCAGCTGCTTCAAATCCCCGCAAACGCGTATTTCACGAAGGAGCTCGTTCAAACCAAACAAGTCGAACACGGCCTTATATTTTTCCTGAAACATCGTATTTTAAAGACACATTAGATGGGCCAGGCTCTAGCCCCAACAACCAGTGAAGATAGCGCCACAGAATAGCAGCAGCAAAGAGATTAAGACCGCCGCTGACACCGCATACAACGATACGTTACCGCTGTTACTGCTTGTGGAAGCGTTAGGCAGCGAATTCGCGTCAAAGTCTTGGCTCAGTGTGTCGCTGCTGCTTGCCAGCCATTTTAACCACTTTTGAGAAGAATAAAACTTCAACGATTTCAAAGGGGTATTTATTCTAAAATTGCCCCTGTTGCCCTGAAATCGGAAGTTGGGGCAGCTTTTGGACAAAATTTGATTGGCTAAGAAGTTACCCTACTTCACCTGCCCCCGGATGAATCATCCCCTAAGCAACACATCGGGAAGACGTACCGGGCAATATTGCACTAACCTTGCGTGAGGTGCACATTCGGATTTTCTCCTTCGTCAATTTGAAATTTCGTTTTCGCAGTTTTGGAGTCCGTCGATTCTTGTCGGTGGTCGATTTCGATCCAGTCAAAAGCACCGAGTCAAGACTGTCGCTGATCGACTTCGCTGTCGAGCTCCCTGAGAGATTGCCTTCCGTGCTAGCTCGCACTTGAGGCTGCTGTAAAGTGCCAGCAGCACATGATGGGCGACGGCGCTGCCGTCAGCCCTTGCTGTGAAGTACCAGTAGCACATGATGGGCGAAGATGCTACCGTCTGCCCTCCCGGAAGATTGTGGCGTGTGATGTGGCAACGTCACGACCACACTCGGTGACGACCAAGACGCCGATCGGTGCTCCGTCGCACGGAGGCATGCGATCCAGCAAAACCGCGGGGCTTCTGCGTGCGTGACAACGCTCGGGAAACCGCTGGAGCGAGAGGTCGTAGCCGCTAACGTGATGCGCACGGTCGCTAGAGCAGCGGCTGCCAAACCGCCAGCAACACAGCTGGCAGAAGCATATGCAAATACATACACACAACAAGCGTAAGTTAGTAACCAACAAATAAAGCAATGTGCCCCAAGGTGGAGCTGTGGCTGCTGCACAGCTCCTTACTTCCGATCTCACCTGCTGGTGAGCACCGCCTGGTCGTTCCCGCCATGGCCTTCTGCCTTCTGCCTGGCGTCTTCTGTCTTCCCGTCTTCGCTTCTCCGCCTTCCTCCTACCTCTCCAACCTCGCCAACGCCCCCAGTAATGCTGTGATAGCCACCGCCACGCGGACGGTGCTGCTTCACCTGCAAACAGCAGCAAACAAAGACATCCAGCATCTCTCAGCTGCCACTTGTACAATGAGGCAGGCACCGGCGACCCGCCAGCGACGGGGACTTAACCTAGCGCAATCATTAGAGAACTTTAGTTTACAGGAATAACGCGACGTTTTGATAAAATGACTAGATGTCGCATAAATTACCGATCTTCTACAATAACTGCTCCTGTTGTTAACTAGGCCCTGTTTCGTTTGGGGTTTATGGAATAGCTATTCCAATAACCAGCAGCAGAATAAGCTGTTCAAACGAAACGAACCTCAGAAAAGCCGGAGGCAGAGTGTGTGTGTGTGTGGGAATGGAGAATGGTGTTAAGGTCGCCAACCAGTTTCGTGGCGTTTTCGAACCCATTCTTTTTGGGTCATTTCACCTCAGCGGATCTGAGTTAGCGATAAAAACTGACAGTTTGATAAGATCTCATTCGCAGCAACTCGTGTGATTTATCACAGCGTTTGAGCGGGCACGATAGGTGCTGTAAACAGCCGAACAAAAAACAACAAGCGACGAAAACGTGTGGCAGCCAGTTTCGTGTCGCGTTTTAACTTGGCTTCACTGAATTTTATGGATATTTATATCCAGAGTTTGAGTGCTTTCGAAAACCGTCATCTGCCTGCTATAAACGTATATTTGGATACGATCCTAATTTTGATAAACTTGTCTCAGCCTGAATTACCATTTTAAAATGACCTCAAAATTTATTTATTGTCACATCCTATGGTAGAATGGGGGAATGTAGACCCAATCGGACAAGAATGACATTCGTGCGACCTCATTAATCAAGTGACATTCCTGTAGCATTCACGCAACATTTTTCGGTCGCAGTTTTGGAGGATCAGAGCATAAGCTTTAACCTCCCGGGATAATACCTCATACGTGCCTCGCTTTGATGGAATATCTAAATTACGCACGGCATTAGCCTTCTCGACTTTTTCAGCGAATTGCAGCATGAGCCAATCCTGTGGTTAGGTGCTTGCAAACGTCCACGAAGTGCCACTCTGATCGTCTTTATTATTTTAGACAGGTCAGACAACATAAAATCGGGCGCTGATACATTCTAAAAATAGCACTGACAGCTCAGCATGTTAACAGCGGGGCTTATTAAGGGCCTTTGTCCTTGGCACGGGTTCGAGTTCCCGTAAGTGCGTTGGAGCAGCGTACGTCGCCACACATTTATGCATGCTTAATTCTATGCGCTAAAAATGTACGTATGAAGCAAATTCAATTGCAATGATGTGAAAGCTAACCCTCGACTAACACAGTGTCTGTGTGTCTCTGTTTTTTTGTTATATTATAGGAGATGCAAGCTTGCAACTCCTACAGTAGCACTTCGTCTACGTGGATCGAGCAAGCAAAGCCCTGTGAGATCCTAGTCGTTTAGAAGAAGAATAGCCTTGAATGTTTCGATAGAAAATGTTTGTGATTGATGTTAAAGTGTTATTCTAGGGGAAAGTACCGCAAGCAATAAAACCCCCGTGGGCTATCCTTGACTACTGGCCGCAGCCAGTAGGAACTGCACGCATGCAGGAGCCGTTCTAGGAAACCTTCGGGTTCCTCCTAGAACTCTCTGTTCTCCATCATAGACAAAGTCCCCAACCATCACCTACTATTGCTAGACATTCAACAAGCAACCATTGACACAACCGAAGTGATACCAACCGCAGTCGATATCTCGTACTCCCACCTCAATTTGGTTGTGCAACCAATACACATTCAAATTGAACATGAAAACAAAATCAAAAATAACATGCAATTCATCCAAAACACAAAAGTGCAGGGTGAATTCATCCCACGGAGTAGATGCTACTGGGTTGGTCGCAACTACCTCAAGCTTTACTCATGTGGACATCTGATACACAGTCAAAGTCCGTTGCTGTCGCGACAGCAACCTCTGGTATGCCCGCAGACGCCCATGCCGCTTGAAAACTTCAATGTTGAGCAGGTCACGTAGTCGCTTGAACACACACGGGCCCAAGGCCTTAGTGATATGTCAGGAAAATTTTCAGTCGTAGGTACGTACTCCAGTCATAAACGTCCCCGTCCAATCCATTCAGCAATCGAACGCGTCTTCTTTGCTAAATGTTTCTGCTCTCGCGAGTTTCCATTGTTTTCCACTTCCTTGATGGTACTTTCATTATCGCAAAACAGAGTTGCTGGCTCAACTTGACCGATATCAAGATTTGCACACATTTTCTGCACCTACTTGACCCCCTTCGTGCACTTGTGAGCAGCAATTAATTCCGCTGCACAAGAATCATCTGCTACGATTCCTTGTTTCTTACGTAGGCAGTGTCATACGTATCCATTATGGCGAAGCGATCAACCGCTAACTGACTTGCTAGTCTCTGGGCACCCAGCGAGATCTGCGTTCACAAAGGCATCAATTCTCTGGATTTTAGATCCAGAGTTCTAGGAGGGGAGTCATTCTGACCCAAAATTACTTATACTTGGAACCAAACTAGCGATCGGAACTCCAGACTAAGATAAACTTACATTAAAAACTGATGAACCTGTTATATCAGAAGTGAACTGAATGCTCGAACCCAAATTATCGGGTTTTCTATCCTTTCATTTTAGTATCGAATCATTTCTGTTCATATCAGAAATGCATGCAGTGCGTTACTTAAGTGAATGGTGCTCTAATAATTCATAACCGGACTACAATGGATGAATACTGTGTGAATGTTGCCTGTGGCGGCCAGGCGCAACATCATCGGTAAATTACGGCCTAGAGAAGTAATCTTTTCAAGTGAATGTCGTCCGAAAATCGGCAAAATCCAGAGCTTCCACGTGTGCAACACGGCATTATTTCCATACCATCACCAACAATATCTGCATAGCGATACAACAAACCAAGGTGTTTTGTACCACCCAGGTACTTCAATGCGCCGAGCCTGCCGAAACGTTTCCTTCGTGTATGCACTTCCATAGCGTCCGAGTGTCCGCACAGCATTAGCTAAGCCTGGTATCGTACAGTGAACCAGATATTGTAGCGACCCCACAATTTTGCGAATAGGTAGTTCAGCATCATTGATAAGCTTGGCGTCCTTCTCCACACGAAGGGTTGACTCATTTTGCATTTGAGGGGATCGTACTGGCTTAGCTACAGCTAGCCCGAACTTTTCCAGCATACCTTCAATGTACGCGGTCTGCGAGATACACAATATTTCTCTGGCTTGTATTTTATCTCCATGCCAAGTAGATGTTTCACACGACGGCTTCACGGGTGGAATTAGTGCAACAGTCTTCAGCGGAGGTCACAATGACGTGATCATCGATTGGAGGAGAATCCGGACACTGTCAACTGCGAGCAGGGGTTAATACACGACGGCGCCACCGTTCATGCAAGGTGTGCGCCGTCTTCAAAGTCAAGCCCAGGAAGTTCACGAAGTACTTGTGTCCGGAATATTCGACTGGAAATCGCCGGTACGTTACAAAAGCTGCTTTCATGCGTTTAGTAAAATGTTAGACTAACAAGTCTTTGTCATACAGGAATATCTATGTAATATAGCACGGGGAGGACGAGAGAAAACGTGCCATCAGACATGGCATTCGGACTGGAATAACGGGAGCTACATCCCGCGGCGTCTTCTACAGGATCACCAGGTTTGCAACCGCCCTCCTTTGGGGCGCCTAAAAAAGAAGCGAGGCCGTCGTGCGCAGGGGCACCTCGAGCGAGCGGGGGCGCAGGAGGCGCTACGGACGCTGGTGGTGGAGAGGATGGCGGGAACGCAAGTGGTGGCCAATCGGGCGACGGCTTGGAGGGCGACGAAGCGGAGGCTACACGTTTTTTGTTCCCGTTTTACTTTTTGATCGCGAATGATTCGGCACTGCACGAGTGCAATCAATTGAAACGGTTTCTCTTCTTTCTTTCTATTGGTCGAGTGTTCGAATCCACCACTGGGTGACGTATGCAACGTTTCAAAAATGGGGCTGGCCAGATTAATAGTCCAATTCTTATGTTGATCCGATAATCATAAGAGGTGCAAAAGGGTGGGGACTGTCAACATAACCCGCATTTATGTTGGATGTACCGTTTTCTACTGTAGATTAACCTTGTACTATCCCGGTAACATAACTGTGCCAAAATCCATCCTATACAACATAAGGATCAAATACACCCCTGGATTTCGGCCGAGAACTAAGGGGTTAGATCCTGCAAGGTAAGTGACTCCATGCCTTCTTCCATTTCCTCCTTAATCATCATCTACATTGCTTCCACGTACGTGCAAACCGCACATGCCACATCAGTAATGTGTCGCTCTTCCCAGTTGAAACCGCTGAACATATTGGCGTACTTGGCAATACCACTAAGTCACCGCGCCGTGTGAGCACATATATCCCTAACGATCTAATATTCCATATAGGCCTCACCTAACCTGCCAATACAGGACCTGCTGGTCGCTTCTCTGGTTAACTATTCCGTTACCTTATGGTTCCTTCCGCCGGAAACCAAACTTGCTACGCTCTTGAATGCTGCACCCGGACAGGCCGCATCCATTGCTTGCCTTTTCGCTTGCTCCATTCTTGAGCGCGACCCGGACGAGGCCGCATCGGTTGAGACTTCGAGTGCTAGTTTGCTTTTGGCTTGGACTTGGTGAATCCAACCTGCGTCAGAACAAGCCATTGAGTAAAAGCAGACCATGGTCAAAGAGTACGCATCATTAATGGAGAATCAGACGTGGGAATTTGTACCCAGACTCAAACCTACCGCAACCAAACCTGTGAGCATATTGACTTCTATATGGATATTAGTGTTGAAACGAAAGGAAAAGGGGCAGATAGAACGACGCAAGGCGAGACAGGCGATTAGAGACTACAGACAAAAATTTGGACTGGACTATTTGGAGACTTACTCGCCTGTAGTTCAAATCGAGTCGGTCCGACTCAGTCTACTGCTAGCGTTGCTGCTAGGGTTGGAATGCCGTCATGTAGAATTCGTAACAGCTTTCTTGAACGGTGTGTTGGCCGGTGTTGAGATTTCATGGACAACCTGAGGGTTATGATGATGGTACTGGAAGAGTATGCAAATTGCTAAATCTGATTGCGATCGGATTCAAGAAGTGCACGTTTGACGCTGGTGTATACTGGAAGGGGGAGATCATAACCAGATATTTTTGACTGTATAAGTCGACGACATTGTGATTGTCACCGACTCGAGAAACATCGATAAAGTAGTGGCTGCCTGGCGAAAAGTTCAGATTGAAGGACTTGCTCGCTGCAAGCAATAGTGGGCGCTTCCTGAAAACACATTTTGTTTTGTGTCGCATATTTGTCCAGTTTCTGATGCATTTACGTCGCAAATATACTCGACGTTCTGGNGCTGGAGGACGAGGTGCAGGCTTCGGCGCGGACGAAGTGCAGAGTTTCCTCGAGACGATGGAGGTCCACTTGCCGCTGGGGCGTGACGAGTGGGAGCTGGTCCTCTCCATTCACAACCAGCACTTCCGCACCGTCGACTCGCTACGCCGGAAGTTTGCGGTCTTGTGTCGCTCTCTAATCCCTGCCGGCAACCCGACGTGTCCACCGGAGGTGCGTACTGCGAAGCGGGTGCGTTTCATGATGACGCAGCGTGCTGACATCGGCGAAGGCGACGACATGAGCGAAGGGGACCTCGGCATCGCTGCCGAATCCAGTCAACAGCTGCCTCGTCCTCAAGATGAAGCTGCAGTTCCAGCTCCGACAGCCCAGGCCGACGCCCTGCCTGCTCCAAGGTCGCCAAGCAGCCAAGCGCATCCTGATGT
>LGSN01001029.1:0-13858 GCA_001314375.1 Phytophthora podocarpi | reverse complement strand
ATCAAAGCTCATGACCCTAGTGAACGGCACCAAAGGTATTAGCATGATACCGAACACTACCAAATGAATCTAGCGCTACCAAACTACCAAACATACCGAAACCTACCCAAACAAATGTAAATTCGGTAAAGATGTACCGAATTCGTGCTGTAATGTGAATATTCGCGTTTCGTGAAAATGATATTTCACGACATATGGTCTAAAATAGTTTTTTGTTCGGTTCAAGTTTCGGTAGAGATTACCAAATCTGTACCTGTACAGAAGCTGGCTTTTCTCGTGCACTAATTCGGTACGAGCAGTATAACTGGGGTACCGGTGCGACTATGCAGGTCCAAGTGCTCGGTGATATTATGTTTCCTCGCATCCCGACCTGTACAGCACCAAAGGTCTTCCTCACACCGGGGTACTTTCCACGAACAGCGGACGGTTTTCGGAAAGACCAGTCTTTATGGAGCGCTGGTACCCTGATGATAGAGGTCACAGGATTACCTGCCCCAGAGGATGGCTACGGTCAACTAGTCGCGGAACTGTATCCGGTGGTAAAGGCTACGTTCCCTGCCAACTTAACGTGGGCGAACGGAGCGTGTACAGTGGACCTATCAGGGCTCCTCGGGCAGCCTACAGCTCAACTGTGCGATTTCATAAGGGAGACGTATGGACGAACGTGTACGGCGTGGTTGCCTTACGCGGATATAAACTATCTTCGCCTTTTCGACGAACGAGGCACACTAGTGCGGCGGCACATCTACAAGCGTAGTAGAGGAACCACTGACAGTCTGGTGCGTAATCAGGTGAGCTATAATATTACTGGA
Source organism: Phytophthora podocarpi (assembly GCA_001314375.1). Taxonomy (NCBI): domain Eukaryota; phylum Oomycota; class Peronosporomycetes; order Peronosporales; family Peronosporaceae; genus Phytophthora; species Phytophthora podocarpi. The sequence goes on along the minus strand of LGSN01001029.1, from coordinate 13,046 downwards.
ACTGACAGCTTTCAACTGCAGTTTACGGGGAGAAGCCAGGACGGCGCCATACGAAAACTACTAATAACATAAGTTGCCAATTCCCCGGATATATTATACGGACGGAACAGAGAGGAAGCGTTGAGAATGCCCACCTCTCCGGTCGACCATCCTCCAACGGTGAGCGTTGACCAGAATGTGGGGTCACATTTAAAGGTCACACTGGCAGCCATGCACTCGGCGACAACGGCACCATGCAGGGTCGAGATTCCTCTCGACTGGAGGCGGTGACCGCTATTGTGGAAATCGCCGGAAACGAAATTCATATTCACAAGATACACCCCCACCCAGCGTTTGATAGAGTGGTTACACTATGGTCAGGATGCCGCACCCGCCAACAAACGCGCGAGCACTACAAACGTGCGGTATCGGCGACTTCGCTGCTGCACGGCGAGAATGATTTGGAAGGACGTGTAGTTGCCTGGAAGACAGAAACCGCCACCATAGCTGCAGCTTTATCTCGACTTGATGGGGTCGCTCTCAGACGGATCCATGGAGCCACAGCGTGGGGAGAACAAGTTCTACACAGATTGAAGATCCACGCCTTTGCTTCCTGGGATGCTACACATCGACGCCCCGATTGCCCCATAGGAGAATACCAAAGCCGTCAGGTAGGCATTTCTCACACGTTCTGGGATTGTCCAGCTGCGGGGCAACTATGGGTGGTTTTCTTCGAAGCATGGACTTCACTTGGCATGGACGATTTACAAGCGCACGCCCAGAACATTTTCTGCCTGACACTACCGGTAATACCATCCGGTGTATGGGAGCAGTTGAATACAGCACTGAGCGAAACAAAGCGGGACGCAATACGCAGCCACACACATGATATTTTGCACCCTAACTGGCGACTTGGCGTGGTGCAGACTCTCCAAGCGATATGGTGCAGGCGCAGCAGGTGCAGAGATCAGCGTCTGGATAATACGGCACGAAGAGCGACCGTGCTGCTGCAAGGACGCATGTCTAATGGTTACTTTAGCCTCTGAGAACACCAGCTCGCTTCGGAATGCTCAACTCCAAGGAACCAGGCTACTAGACTGGTAAATGTGGCGCTCACTACGTTGAGGACGAGCACAAGCGGAGAACTTGCAGTGCCTAGGCTGCGGGCACAATATGTACTCTTCCTCGACGAGGGATCGCGCGGGAATCCTAGGCCTGGAGGGTCAAGATCAGGGTTGATCCAGCTCGGAGGCCGTGATTTTACTCCAGTTATTAGGTGGATGGCGAGCGTTTCCTACGCGTCCACGACAACGACCAACAACGTAGCGGAGTACCGCGGATTGCTGGCTGGGCTACGGCGAGCGGCATATTGCAACCTGCAAAGGCTTCACGTGGTCGGAGACAGCAAGCTGATTCTCACGCAGTTACAAAAGCGACGAACCCCAAAAGCGTAACACCTGCTAGACTTGTATGCTCAGTGCAGAACCCTCACGGACAGACTTCAAATCACCACATGGACGCATCATTTGCGACTTTTTAACAAGATAGCCGACGCCTTGGCGAACATCACGATGGATACACAAAAAAACATACAGATTATGCGGACGGACCTTCAAACGCTACCGCAACGATGGTTAGCAGTGGTTGATCTCCTCCCGGGGGATATTCAAACAACCAGTGGCACAACACCCACCCGGATCAAGATCCAGAAATTTTCGACGGAGATCGATTACCAAGAAACGGCGAGACTTCGCGCCGCGCATGTGCAAGCTTTGATAGTAGTAGCTAGCAAGCTGACAGAGGAGGTGTAGGCTTCTGGTATACAGACGTTGCCTGAGTCGTTAGAGAAACTAAATGACTGTAACGTACCTCACCAAAAACTAACTACGAGCAGTATAACTCCCAAGAGAGCGCTGCAACCCGATATCATCTCCCCCCAGACACGAAGTACTCGGAAGTTTCCAACGGAAGTAGCTCACGTTCCAAGAACGGCAACCGTAATGTTAAGGTTCGTTCTCAACCGGAAAGAGAAAATACTCTTTGAAACTAAAACCAATCCGGCTGAGATTTTATACTGTACGGTATTAGGAAATGACGTGAAACTGTGATTTAATAATAGCAAGATTATCGAATTACTCTCTCCCTGGCGCTTGCTGAAGCTGATCCGTTGAAGGGCCAGAAGAAAGACAACTTGTGAGAGTAACAGGAAGAGTAATGTTAGTTAGGAGGAACGAACAATTGTCATTTTCTCTGGAAACGTGGCATAGGTTAGTTATTTTCCGGGTCCAGTACGGGTAGGGCATGATGCAGAGGTCAGTTAGTATCTCAGACCAAATTACCAGGGCCTACCAAATACCAGATCATTGAAAGGCAAGTGATGTTGTACAAAAGTTATGTATCTGTAGTCATATGCAAATAGGACAAGTGATCACCTGTGCGCAGTTAGCTGCGCACATTAGACAACTGCTGAGGTCTACTCCATCTCTCCTTCTTCCTCCGCATCAGTTGGAGCGCTGTGATCGCTGCTTATCTCGGCATCACTGTCGGAACCAGAGGTCGGAATTAAATATTGCAATACAGTAATTAATTGGGTTTCCAATAAAATATTTATTATTGGGACAATATTGACAATAAATATGGCAAAAGTGCTCTGGGTGGAATCTGGACCCCCACCTACAATTCCCCACACGATTACATCACATCCTAGCTCTGATTGCACTAGAGGATTTGGCTGATCTTGTACTTGTGAGATGAACAGATACACCAAAAGTTTAATTCTGCGACAATTGTTCGAATTTTGAAACAAGTAAGACCACGAAAACAAAGCTCCACTCATTTAGCCTTCAACTAAGGTAGTTGCGATTACAGCAATGGGAGTTTTGACATCGATGAAAGTGAAACATCTGGTGCGGGGGACGTAAAAAAATAGACGTGTGAATTGGGGGTTTCAAGATATCTCCGGAACGAATACATGGATTTGGGCAAGCTCGATGCGAGTACAAAGCAACGCATCCATGGGTAACTAATGAACTCGTTAAATTCCTGTTTTACTCGTACAACTGACGTGAGAACGCTTTGGCCACGTCGATTTGGGCCGTAATTCGATGCATCCTGGCTAAATTTAGAGCATTGATCTTTCACACAAATCGAGACCTAGTGAAACGAAGTATAATTTTGTTCATGTCAACAAAAAGCAGGTGGTGATTACATAACCCGTGGTGGTTTGTCTCACCGCTTACATTTTTGAGGACCCAAGTTATTCGATTACGTATAGTGCCCGCACTATTCCGAATTACAGACGGTAACTGAATGTACTTAAAAGAGAAAAGACGCAGTTTTTGTGCTGATCTTTTAAAAACCAGTCCATTACAAAAACAAATATGGCTTCACAAAGTTGGTGTATCACTTCATCTCGCCAGTACAATAGTGCCGAGCGAAAAGTTTTATTTTTGAAATCGAGGTTAACTAAACGCGGAGCGAAACCTGAGGTCAGCATTAACTCAGTGACTAGTCGGACGAATAGTCAGATACCAAGCTTGCAGCTCCTATCAACGCGCTGTAACTGGGTCGCGAAGGACACCAGTGCCAAGTCCAACGTTAATAGACCGGCTGCCGTTGTAGTCTAAAATCTGAGCGTTGTAGAGAATGACTACGTGCCCTAGGCTGGCCGTGTCAATGCCACGGGCTAGTTGTCCCCACGCTGTGCAAAATATTTTGACATCGCTGTCATCCACGAGGGCAAATTCGCGCTTCCCAACGGTTTGCCATTTGCAGTGGTACACTGATCCAGCTGTATAACGATGAATCATGAGAAGCTCGAGGTGTTTTATAAAAACAATTATTTTGACATTTCTATTGGACCGGTACCTACTTATAGTATGGACCACGGATTTGCCATTGGCGAATTAATCCTCTATAGGACTGTTCGTTCTTTGTGGCCGAAACACTTCAGGTTAATTCAAACTGGTAACTGAAGCCGGTTAGATGAAATAGTTGTTGATCCGCATCGGGTCTACTTGCGTGACAGCAAGTTTTAGTCTCTCTGTGTCGTCGATCTACAAGAACGAGGACTCCTATCTAGCGTCATTGCGCCCTGCTTATCAATCGCGCGGGAGTTCGTCAGGTTTAGTCGCGTTACTGTCTGCATCACTGTAGGTGAAGTGATAGCTATGGACGAATGCTTTGATTTAAGCACGTGTCTGCACGCTAAAACGTAATTGTCGCGCGGGAGTCATGGACGACCGAAGCCGGTCTTGGCTCGATTTCCAAGATGGTAAAGAGAGCGGAGCTTTAACCAACGGTGGCGCGGCTGCCGGAGCATCGAATCTACTTAATGTTGTGGGTGCCACGCTATGGGTGTTTCACTTCGCTGTAGAGTGGACGTAGTCTCAGTTCAAATTTTACGGCGGCTATGATGAAGCACATCAAGGGGAATATTACACTTTTCAGCGATCGTAGGCGATGGTGGCGCCGTAGATCATGTTGTTGATGTTGACTTGAACAGCATGAGCACTGACGGGGCAGATGGGGCTTGGATGGACACCAGCCACCAGCGCCAGCGTCTCAAACGCCCAAGTCAATTGTGAGACGAGCCGGTTGGAGGTGCGGCAGCAGATCAATCCAAACGCCTACGTGCTAGGTCGTGACGTGATCTCGCCAACTGACGACATCTCGACATACCGCTCCGTCTTCGTGCGTTTCCTCATTGAGACCAGCAAGAAGATCCCGGCAAATACGGAATCCATGGCCATGACGTCAGCTGCCAATCGCCCCGCAGATTTCGGCTGTTCCTTGCTGACTTAGCGGCGAATGCTGAAGGATCCGCGGCGACTACGATCGCTGTTTTGTATACATTGTGCGCGCTGAAGCGACTTGTTACCATGAAGGAAAAGACAACCGAGAATGTTGTTTCAACGAGCTGCTATTGTTATCGCCAGCATCTAGACGATTCGGGATATGGTATGGTGTGCACAACGTGGAGTCAACTCGCTCGTGATTATGGAACCTCTCTGAAGGCAGCGTTATTGTTGTCAAAAACGGCATACTCTCGAATTCAACAACCCACGATCGGCATCGGTTGGCGTCAGGTCCGACGATCCTGCCCTCGCTCGAACCAACCGCGCGAATGATACGACAGCTTGCCGCCCGACCGCTCGTTTTCGCCTCTAGCGTTGAACTAACTCATGACTTGCTAGTTCTACCGTGTGCTTGCATACCTCGACAGTAGGTCTCCACACTTGCTGACACTGTCTCTAGTCTAGCATTGCGATAAGTTCATTATTCTAGTTCTTCAATCTCTCTCTCTCTCTCTCTCTATGGATCTCCCACTTCTAACAACATTATAAGTTCCGTGGGTTTGCTATCCCAGCCTACGCTTAGCCCTAGTATTTTGCCAAATAAACTATTTCATCTGAAATTAGTAATATACTGTTTTCAATACTTCGAAATATTTATTTTTCGGAACCCCTGGTCTGCAACTAGCCTTCTTCATCTCGGTAAGAGGGTCCCGCCATTCCAATGAGCCACCTGCATAGCCTTCCACCTACGGTGATTTCTCCATACTCATGGGGCTAGCCAGCAGCACGTACAGATAACAGGCAACACAATGGGGAATTAACTTGCGAGCATCAGCTCAAGATGGCGACATCATAAATTACACGGAGCTTCGAGGTCGGATGCCTCCCCTTACCACGCAAATTTTCGCCCAATCCTGCATATTAGAGAACCATACCCTAGCCTAGCCCCACGAATTCTAGCTAACCCTAAATATACTGCCTATCCCAGATTGGGGGGTGTTAAGGATATTTTCCACTTAGAACACCGATAGCAAAAGCGTTTAGCCAAACTAATATGATATCTGCAAATACACAAGCTCTCCCTTCTTCACTCCAAAACACCGGGCCTCCTCTTCTAGCTGAACCCCTCTCTATTCTACTCTACACACAAGTCTTCCGCTACCTTCCGCTGTACTAATCCTCTGCAAATCCATTACTGTAACAGGGGCGTTCGCGCCAAGAGCAGTCAATTGGCCAGCATCGGCAAATTTAGGGCGAATAGACAATACGAACTGCGAACAAACAACAGGTCTTACGAACTGCAAATTACGAGATAATATACACAGTTCACACGGACTGCGAATACATGTACAGACAATCGCCTCGGTAGGCATAGCGTCGGGAACCTATTTTTTATTCCTGTCAAAGGGGATTCCTATCGCGGGGTGTACCAAATCGAGAAGTGTACCATCTATTTGGCACACTCAATGCAACCATTCGTGTTGTTGGGGATCGCTCACAACAATCAGTCGTGCTATCGGTTGGCTGAGCTTGTATCTATAGCTGGTCAGCCAGTGAGTGAGTTTGCAACGGTTGCAGCTGGTGGTGAGGTTGGTGTTGGTGACCCAAGATGCAGAAGACGATTACGAGGAAGAGTTTGGTCCTGAAGAGATCAAGTAGCATCTCGAAGTGGAGCGGTAAGCTATTCATTTGGGCGGATGATACATGAGTGTAGGACCACTCAGTGAGCGTACTATGTGTGATGCAAGCACGCTTCGAGGAGAACTAGGCACGAAGCAAGGACGCAAGCAGCAAATGTCTTTTCTAGAGTTCTTCGGACGCCCTGTACTGTTGTGACTTTCCCATAGTTAAGCACCTCAAAATAGGTATATTCGCCGTTTTCGTATTCCTATTCACAATTGAGAGGTGAGGGGGAAATTTTACTTGAGCTCGCATCGGGAACCGCTTTTATATTCCTGTTGAGAGGATATGACACTTCTGGGGATTACTCCCGAGGGGATTGTCTGTGCATGTGCAAGTACCGGTACGAAGTTCGTACACGTGTATACTGTATATACTTCCTCCGGTACGAACTTAACGATTACGGTAACTTATCGACCATTGATAAGTCTATAGTGACCATCACCTTGGTGCACGTTTCTGGCAGCTCTCTCATTTCACAATTCTCCCTGAAGTTTCAAGAGCAACATCATCTGCAAGAAACTACTATAAAGCAACTATGAGAATGCACTACATTATACTCGCTGGGGCTGTCTTTCTTTGTGGGATAAATCTCATTGCGGCGTTGGAACGAAGCAACACCCACCCCAAGATCACCGATCCAATCAACTCTGCCAGCGGTGTGGTTAACACGAAAAGGCTCTTAAGATCGTTCAATGCGGCAAACGTTGACGGCAATGATGACGCTGAAGAGAGGCTCGCAGTGGAGGGGCTATCGAAACTAGCGCAACTGGATAAGAAGACGTGGGCGTTCAGCAAATTTGAAGCGAAACTGGGGAATAAGATGTGGCTCAAAGCGGGTTTTGGTCCCAAATACGTGTTCAACGCTTTGAAGTTTTCCAAGGCTAAGGAGAAGATCGGCGACACGAAGGAGATTATTTGGTGGTTCAGGTATGTGAATCTGTACCGGGAAAAGACGAGAAATATCGGTTTACAGACGATGACATGGTCCCGTTGCTGAATAAGGCAGCCCCGGAGGGAACGTTGACGACACTATTCCAATCGCTTAAACAAATCCCGGACTTGAAGAATCTTGCTGATGCCAAGCAGAAGTATCAGTTAAAGCATTGGCTTGGCCGAGATCTCAACCGGGGCGCTGTCGAGAACATAATACTACGTGTTCCACAGAAACTGAAGCAGCATATTCTCGAGGACTACACCACGATGTATCTAGCAAAAAAGAACGTGGCAAGCGCGGCGGTGCGTTAGAATGTGCTGATATTCTAGCCGTAGTACTTATTGCGTTTGCTACGGAAACGAGATTGATTTTCGCGTCCAAATTGGGGGAAGATCGAGTGCACAACTACATGTAGTTTTATGGGCGAAGCGCCAATGGAGGCAAGCGCCTGCGAGTGCGCGTAGCCATAACAAACCGGCGCGGTATTTGCGGAGACGGGCCCAGCGCCGAACATTCCAGTGAGGCGAGCCTTGCACTCGCCACGACATTATTTCGTTATACTACTACTAGTATTCCGAGAGAAGGCGAGCATTTTAAGTAAAAGTTGGCTGCACTCGATTTTCTCCCCAATTTGCACGATATGCCATGGTAGATTATTTTTCGAGTAGGATACGGGTAGGGTCTGGCAATGGGGTCAGACGTTAGAGAGGCAACCCTGCAATGCCATTCGAGTGACGGAGGCCGAAGACTCGAGTAACGAAGAAGACGACGCGGAGATGCAGCGCTCCGACCAGGGGTCCACCAATACTGTATGAAATTGTATTGTGGAGCTGACTTCTCCAGTAGTAAAAACGGCAATTCGGTGTCGATTTCCCATATTAATACGTGTACCGGTATTGTCAATTCCGTCTAAAGTTGCCGATGTTATTTCGGTTGGCTGGACGACCGCAATACAATTCTCAAGTCATTTACGATAATCGACAGCAGCAAAAACATATGTTCTTGGAATTTCACTTAGGTCCGGCATCGTACTTATGAAGTATTCATTGTCAATTGAAGTGATTTAACCGATTTGGGCGAGCTGTTCGGCGGTTCCACCCTGTCGATTCAACAAACCTTGCGCAGAAACTTCGAGTAGAACGCGCAATACTACACCTTTTCCAGGCCAAGAGCAAATCCAAATTTATAAACCCTCAAAACCCGATATATCAACGTATTCTATTATAACAGGGTATTGAACGTTCAACACCACTTTAGGTGCTTGTAGCAGCGCATAGCAGAGTGATTCCGCCACAACAACCGGCACAATTCGTTTAAGTAGTTATTGGGACGGAAATGTTGCCTTGTCAACGACTTTAAGTTCAATTAGCCCACGAACGGCGGCTCCACGTAGCTGAAACGATGTGGAAATCTCAAGTTTCAACTCTTAAGACACGATTCAGTCAACTACATGTACAAGCGCTACACGCTACACACACCAAACGCTCGGTTTTCACTTCGAAGTTGCTAGCACAGAGGACATGCTGGTTGGCATGGCGTTGTGGTGTTGAATGGCTTGGGCCATTACACAAAACCTGTTATACTAGAATACGTTGATATATCGGGTTTTGAGGGTTTAGCAATTTGGATTTGCATACTGCTAAATTGAATTTGCTCATGGCCAATTTTATTTGCCCTTGGCCAAATAGGCCTGGAAAAGATGTACCTCCGCCAATGGTTCTGGCAGGCGTTCCTGTTGGAATTCTAGCTCTGCGGTCGACTGGCCATTACGCACTCAACTCCTCCGTTTCGAGCCTGGGAATGGGGCGAGTCGGCTGCGGGTTGCCAGGAGTGGGCGCACAAAGAGTAGACATCGCCTGATTCACTCCTTTTTTGCATACACGTAGATGAATTGTAAAGTGTACAGGTTCAGACCCTTATAGTCGGACACGTTACTTTCAGAGGATGTACTATCAGTCAGTATGCTTGGTGAAGAAGAATGCGGAGTTCTATTTGTTGACGACCGTGTTAGTTCATGGAGGATGAACTTGTAAACTCTCTACAGTTCGGAGTTATAGCGGAGGGCCCCCTGAAGTGGTCTGGAAAAGCACTTACTGCCGTACCAACTAGAAACCACTGGCCAGGTGTGGAGAATTTTATTGCTAATGCAATCAGAGCTAAGATGTGACGTAATCGTGTGGGGAATTGTAGGTGGGGGTCCAGATTCCACCCAGAGCACTTTTGCCATATTTATTGTCAATATTGTCCCAATAATAAATATTTTATTGGAAACCCAATTAATTACTGTATTGCAATATTTAATTCTGACCTCTGGTTCCGACAGTGATGCCGAGATAAGCAGCGATCACAGCGCTCCAACTGATGCGGAGGAAGAAGGAGAGATGGAGTAGACCTCAGCAGTTGTCTAATGTGCGCAGCTAACTGCGCACAGGTGATCACTTGTCCTATTTGCATATGACTACAGATACATAACTTTTGTACAACATCACTTGCCTTTCAATGATCTGGTATTTGGTAGGCCCTGGTAATTTGGTCTGAGATACTAACTGACCTCTGCATCATGCCCTACCCGTACTGGACCCGGAAAATAACTAACCTATGCCACGTTTCCAGAGAAAATGACAATTGTTCGTTCCTCCTAACTAACATTACTCTTCCTGTTACTCTCACAAGTTGTCTTTCTTCTGGCCCTTCAACGGATCAGCTTCAGCAAGCGCCAGGGAGAGAGTAATTCGATAATCTTGCTATTATTAAATCACAGTTTCACGTCATTTCCTAATACCGTACAGTATAAAATCTCAGCCGGATTGGTTTTAGTTTCAAAGAGTATTTTCTCTTTCCGGTTGAGAACGAACCTTAACATTACGGTTGCCGTTCTTGGAACGTGAGCTACTTCCGTTGGAAACTTCCGAGTACTTCGTGTCTGGGGGGAGATGATATCGGGTTGCAGCGCTCTCTTGGGAGTTATACTGCTCGTAGTTAGTTTTTGGTGAGGTACGTTACAGTCATTTAGTTTCTCTACCGACTCAGGCAACGTCTGTATACCAGAAGCCTACACCTCCTCTGTCAGCTTGCTAGCTACTACTATCAAAGCTTGCACATGCGCGGCGCGAAGTCTCGCCGTTTCTTGGTAATCGATCTCCGTCGAAAATTTCTGGATCTTGATCCGGGTGGGTGTTGTGCCACTGGTTGTTTGAATATCCCCCGGGAGGAGATCAACCACTGCTAACCATCGTTGCGGTAGCGTTTGAAGGTCCGTCCGCATAATCTGTATGTTTTTTTGTGTATCCATCGTGATGTTCGCCAAGGCGTCGGCTATCTTGTTAAAAAGTCGCAAATGATGCGTCCATGTGGTGATTTGAAGTCTGTCCGTGAGGGTTCTGCACTGAGCATACAAGTCTAGCAGGTGTTACGCTTTTGGGGTTCGTCGCTTTTGTAACTGCGTGAGAATCAGCTTGCTGTCTCCGACCACGTGAAGCCTTTGCAGGTTGCAATATGCCGCTCGCCGTAGCCCAGCCAGCAATCCGCGGTACTCCGCTACGTTGTTGGTCGTTGTCGTGGACGCGTAGGAAACGCTCGCCATCCACCTAATAACTGGAGTAAAATCACGGCCTCCGAGCTGGATCAACCCTGATCTTGACCCTCCAGGCCTAGGATTCCCGCGCGATCCCTCGTCGAGGAAGAGTACATATTGTGCCCGCAGCCTAGGCACTGCAAGTTCTCCGCTTGTGCTCGTCCTCAACGTAGTGAGCGCCACATTTACCAGTCTAGTAGCCTGGTTCCTTGGAGTTGAGCATTCCGAAGCGAGCTGGTGTTCTCAGAGGCTAAAGTAACCATTAGACATGCGTCCTTGCAGCAGCACGGTCGCTCTTCGTGCCGTATTATCCAGACGCTGATCTCTGCACCTGCTGCGCCTGCACCATATCGCTTGGAGAGTCTGCACCACGCCAAGTCGCCAGTTAGGGTGCAAAATATCATGTGTGTGGCTGCGTATTGCGTCCCGCTTTGTTTCGCTCAGTGCTGTATTCAACTGCTCCCATACACCGGATGGTATTACCGGTAGTGTCAGGCAGAAAATGTTCTGGGCGTGCGCTTGTAAATCGTCCATGCCAAGTGAAGTCCATGCTTCGAAGAAAACCACCCATAGTTGCCCCGCAGCTGGACAATCCCAGAACGTGTGAGAAATGCCTACCTGACGGCTTTGGTATTCTCCTATGGGGCAATCGGGGCGTCGATGTGTAGCATCCCAGGAAGCAAAGGCGTGGATCTTCAATCTGTGTAGAACTTGTTCTCCCCACGCTGTGGCTCCATGGATCCGTCTGAGAGCGACCCCATCAAGTCGAGATAAAGCTGCAGCTATGGTGGCGGTTTCTGTCTTCCAGGCAACTACACGTCCTTCCAAATCATTCTCGCCGTGCAGCAGCGAAGTCGCCGATACCGCACGTTTGTAGTGCTCGCGCGTTTGTTGGCGGGTGCGGCATCCTGACCATAGTGTAACCACTCTATCAAACGCTGGGTGGGGGTGTATCTTGTGAATATGAATTTCGTTTCCGGCGATTTCCACAATAGCGGTCACCGCCTCCAGTCGAGAGGAATCTCGACCCTGCATGGTGCCGTTGTCGCCGAGTGCATGGCTGCCAGTGTGACCTTTAAATGTGACCCCACATTCTGGTCAACGCTCACCGTTGGAGGATGGTCGACCGGAGAGGTGGGCATTCTCAACGCTTCCTCTCTGTTCCGTCCGTATAATATATCCGGGGAATTGGCAACTTATGTTATTAGTAGTTTTCGTATGGCGCCGTCCTGGCTTCTCCCCGTAAACTGCAGTTGAAAGCTGTCAGTTCCAGTAATATTATAGCTCACCTGATTACGCACCAGACTGTCAGTGGTTCCTCTACTACGCTTGTAGATGTGCCGCCGCACTAGTGTGCCTCGTTCGTCGAAAAGGCGAAGATAGTTTATATCCGCGTAAGGCAACCACGCCGTACACGTTCGTCCATACGTCTCCCTTATGAAATCGCACAGTTGAGCTGTAGGCTGCCCGAGGAGCCCTGATAGGTCCACTGTACACGCTCCGTTCGCCCACGTTAAGTTGGCAGGGAACGTAGCCTTTACCACCGGATACAGTTCCGCGACTAGTTGACCGTAGCCATCCTCTGGGGCAGGTAATCCTGTGACCTCTATCATCAGGGTACCAGCGCTCCATAAAGACTGGTCTTTCCGAAAACCGTCCGCTGTTCGTGGAAAGTACCCCGGTGTGAGGAAGACCTTTGGTGCTGTACAGGTCGGGATGCGAGGAAACATAATATCACCGAGCACTTGGACCTGCATAGTCGCACCGGTACCCCAGTTATACTGCTCGTACCGAATTAGTGCACGAGAAAAGCCAGCTTCTGTACAGGTACAGATTTGGTAATCTCTACCGAAACTTGAACCGAACAAAAAACTATTTTAGACCATATGTCGTGAAATATCATTTTCACGAAACGCGAATATTCACATTACAGCACGAATTCGGTACATCTTTACCGAATTTACATTTGTTTGGGTAGGTTTCGGTATGTTTGGTAGTTTGGTAGCGCTAGATTCATTTGGTAGTGTTCGGTATCATGCTAATACCTTTGGTGCCGTTCACTAGGGTCATGAGCTTTGAT
>LGSN01001028.1:0-13859 GCA_001314375.1 Phytophthora podocarpi | reverse complement strand
AAGCATTAAAACTTGACCATCGCATCGACGCTGACCGCTCAAGTCTTCTCATTCTGCAATTTGCCTTGTTAAGCACAAGTAACCACTACTTCCTACAACCACCACTCAAAATGAACGTCGCTGCTCTCCTCGCTGCCACTGCCACCGCCATCGTCGGATCGGTGTCCGCCACGGCCTGTACCTCCACCCAGCAGACCGCTGCCTACGTCGCACTCGTGAGCATCCTTTCGGAGTCCTCCTTCTCGACGTGCGCGAGCGCCTCGGGCTACTCCATGCTGACAGCCACGGCACTGCCCACCACCGCTCAGTACGAGCTCATGTGCGCGTCGACGGCGTGCCAGAGCATGATCGAGACCATTATCGCGCTGAACCCTCCTGACTGCGAGTTGACGGTGCCCACGAGCGGTCTCGCGATCAACGTGTACGAGTACGCGAACGACTTCGCGTCGACGTGTGCGTCTCTGTCGTCTGCGTCGTCTGCTTAAGCGCGGGCATCGTAGCAATTGATTGACCAAGCGCGTTGCTGGGCCAGATACAGCGACTGCGAGCGAACGTTATCTCTGATCGGGGTAAGTGCTCCAGTGGAGTGTTCTGCATGTCCAGACTGAAGATTCAAGCGCTTCGTACCGAATGCCTCGTCCACTTGGCTTTGAGGGTGAGCTTTATGAACTAACGTTGGCTAATGAACGAATTGATGTTTCCGAATTTGCTAGCGTGTCTTGTGCTTGGTCGACTGCCTTGAGGTGTGTGCGGCCACTTATGAATTGTGCTATGTCGAATGGTGGAGTGCGTCGTAGTGGCGTGCGATTCTCGACGTAAGCAGCTCCAAGAAAGGCAACGATAGCAGTTGAACACATTGTTACTAGTACTACACTTGATAGCACTCTTCTACGGCACCACGTACACAGAATACCGAATGTACAGCAAATGAGTGTCTAGATTGGGTTGCAACACCATGTCTGCACTGCAGACACACCCTGCTAGCGTTATATGTATAATAGCTCGGTAAACGACGTTCGACCACCGAAAAAGATACGGAAAACTTCAAGTTGAAGTGGTTGGCTGGCTCAAAAGTCAGCAGCGTCATCACATTTGTCGACGCTCGCAGACAAACCGGACGACGCGAGCCGTGTGGTTGGTCGAAGAGCGGAGAGGTTCGTGCTGGAGGAATTGGTTGGGGTGTGGGTTATTTTGGCCACCAACGTAATGAGACTGGCAGGTAGATTTGTAGTCAATCTGCTGCCCATATGGCCCATGTGGCATCCATCTACAGGAGTCTCGCGATGAGGTTCTCGCCTGAGTCATTGGCAGGTACATTTGAGAACCTCGAGCGGCCAATGCAATATATTATCGTGCACTTGAGGCTGCATAACGAAGCATGCAAACGATCATCGCTGGCAGCTTCTGCCTGAAACCATGCGGACTAGCACGGCTGACCAGGCTGCTTTGACTATTGGGCGGCTCACAAGTGGCAAGTACATGCATTATTAATACATGTACGGTAGTTTCAGTCCATCACCCCAGGTTGCTGCCTTAGCCATGCACATTAAATGTACAACATGTACAAATTTTACACAGCAACAAAATTTGTTGCTGTCGTGTAAGATCGATACCTGCATGCGTCGAGTACTGCAGATGAGTCCAGGTGGGCCGGGAGCATCTTACGGAGCTGTGCGTCTGGCCACGATGAGAACAGCCTGCAAAGCTTGCTGCCGTATGGCACTGAGGCCACAGGTCGGTGCTGTCCGGCAGCGCGAAGGCTGTCGGCCGGGAGCGGTGCTCGAGGCGTTAGGCAACGGATCCCTTCAAGCAGCATCCGCACATCGTGGCAAGACAACGTGGCGCGCACCGTGCCTCCTCTACGGCACTGCGTCCGTAGAGTGGCAATGTGTATCCTGTCATTGCTGCCAGCAGATCCTCAAACGAAGCAGGAAGCTGCTGCTGCAGCACGCAGAGGGCGAGTCGAGAAACTGCTCTGGGACACAATGCATTTTGGCATCGTGTGTGGCGCCTGCCATCCTTGTCAGCGACAGCAGGTGTCTGTCGCGCCACTCATCTATCCGCTGCCACGCCGTTAAGGCTCAATCGAGCTGCATGAGCTCATGGTAGGCTGTGCCCTACCAAAGTAGACCGTGCCACCTCCTGCACCGCAACTCGTGTTGCCCCGCTCCAGTTGCCGTCCTTCGACTTTGACGCCCTGTCAACAGCGGTGGATCGTGATCATCTGAGTTGAGGCGCACGAACCTTTCGCGACGAAAGACACTTGCCACGGTCTCTGCTCGCGGTGGACGCTCTCAGAGACAGGTCGAGCGGATCCGGCGGACGCTTCTCTCGTGCGGATACCGTTCCTCTGTTGCAGAACCAGATGCTCGTCCTTTTCTCGTCCTGATAGGATTCAAAGCTTCACGCGGCGGCTTCGCTGATGGAGACAACTCTTTGCAGTCGCCGAAAGCAGAAAGCAGCCAAGCGCGTTTGCAGAGCTTCGCCGTTCGAAGGCGCGGGTCACCCCAATGACTCCTCAGTGCAACAGCGATCCGTTAATCCACCCACGAGTCACGCCTCGAATCTACCGAGCCACCAGACCAAAACAACTCCTTCAACAAATATGACACAATGCGTTGCCGCCATCGCTCCTAGCGCCCTGATTATCATTGTGCAATTTGCTCTGTCGCCCACACCCACACTCCACCAGCCCCCCACGCCAAGATGAACTTCCGCGCTCTGTTCACCGCCACCGTCGCCGCCCTCGTTGGCTCCACCTCCGCCACCACGTGCACCACGACCCAGCAGACCGCCGCCTACGTGGCGCTCGTGAGCATCCTGTCGGACACGTCGTTCAACCAATGCGCGACGGCCTCTGGCTACTCGATGCTGACGGCCACGGCGCTGCCCACGACGGCGCAGTACAAGCTCATGTGCGCGTCGACGGCCTGCAACACGATGATCACCAAGATCGTGTCGCTGAACCCGCCTGACTGCGAGCTGACGGTGCCGACGAGCGGCCTGGTGCTCAACGTGTACTCGTACGCCAACGGCTTCTCTTCCACGTGCGCTTCGCTGTAAGCGGATTCGTTTGTGTGACGTGCCGCGTCAAGTATCCCCGGTTGGAGTTGATTTGGCTGGTGATTTGACTGGCATATCAACTTGTCTTCAAACCAAGTACGCCGCTTCAGTGGGTCGTTTTCACGCAAAGTCGTGTGGCTGGCTGCTGCTCTAGCGGTCGGTATAAACTCTTTTGAATGAAGGTTCATGTATTCGTTACGTTGTTGTTTTGCCTTCATCGTTGCGTGCAGCTTTGACGTTGCAAGTAAAAAGTCTAGCAAACAACAATGATACCTTTTCCAAAAAGTCTTTTGAGAAAAAAAGCTGTGAACGAGGTCTAAGTTGAGATTTTTCTTTCGTTGTTCTGACAAACTGAAGCTCGCGATGGGAAACTACAGCAGTGTCCTAACAGCAAAAAGCGAAAACTATGCTGACATGGTTTTGACTCTTCATAACAGTGTGCTTCCTTACCAGCTTCATGGCTTAAGAAACAAGAGCCCTCGCTGGTCAAAAGACTAAAACCTACAAGGAAGCTAATAACTAAGGTTAAATAGACTCCTTTTCTCTCTCACAGTGTGCTTCCTAGCTACGCCTCCTACGTTGCGTCCGTGGCGACTGCTTTAGCGCGGTTGAGCAAGAGTAGAGTCGGATATGCTCGGCATGCCAATGCCATCCCTGTGACCGCGACATCGTCGATCAGAAGTGCTTCCATGAGCCGGCTTATGCTGAGCATATAGTGCCTTTCAACTGTCTTCGTTGTCAACAATAACAACCTCCCCCACTCTGCAATTTTCCTTGTCAACCACAATCACCACTTCCAGCCCCTCACCACCCTGATGGAGCTCATAGCCGTCCTCGCTGCCACCACTGCCATCATCGTGTCCACCACTACCTGCACCTCCACCCAGTCCACTGCCGCCTACGCCACGCTCGTGGCCCTCCTCACGAAGTCGTACTTCACACCGTATGCGAGTGACTCGGGCTACTCCACGCTGACAGTCACGGCGCTGCCCACCACCGCGCAGTATGAGCTCATGTGCGCGCCAACGGCGTGTCAGAGCATGGTCACCACCACTACCGCGATGAACCCGCCCGACAGCGACCTAACAGTGCCCACGAGCGGTCTGGTGATCAACGTGTACGAGTACGCGAACGCCTTGGTGTCGACGTGCGTGTCGCTTGAGTCGTCTGCTTAGCCAAGTCAGCAAAGTGCCGCCTGGAAGCTTTCGGAAGGCGAGAACGATACGACGCTGTCTTTAATCATACCGGTATATACATATTGCACTATATATTTTGCTTGTCTTCGTTGTGGGCGTACCAACTGAAAGCATGCCGCTCGTTCATTGTTGCTCCGCTGTCGACCATCAAAATCAAGATATATTTCAATAGTCGATCAATCACCAAGATATTTTTCGACAGTCGAAAAAGCACAAGTTGAAGTTGCATTCTGCATCCTTGCAAATTGTGCAAGATGGAACTAGCGATAACTCGTGCATTACATGTACATGTAAGCCACTTCGACCAGATGTTAATTAAGCAAAATCTTAAGCACATTATTGTTATGCGAGCGAAGCAACATAGATATTACATGTATCATTGTTCATCAGCTTTATATATTAGGACTAAAACTTGGTTGGTAGCATCGTTTGCACCCGAGCAAAGTCACTCGAGAGGTTTTTGAGAGTATCTACTCAGCCATTGGCGTGCCAAGGCAGCAGGCCCAAAGAAACATCTCTGTAGAACAAGTTCGCCTGTTCGCAGTCGGGCGAATCCAGTGCGAGGGCGTCCGTAGTCAGCGTGCGACACGCCGTCGAGGTACACATAGCGATAGTCCGACTACAAGATGTATCACACCACATCTTAGTAAACTTCAAGGAAACTCGGAGCAGTCGACAAATGCTGGCATGGTTGGTTTGTGCATCAACCCCGTTCCAAGCAAAATATGAACGCCAAGCAATAACTTTTATCGTAGTTTGAATGCAGTGGCCCTTGTACAATATCCGCGGATACGGCTAGCTGCTCGAGTTGTACAGATTACAATGACCCTTGAATACCCGCAGTGACGCTTATCAACTTGGACTTACGCTTCCGAGCATACCAAACGTTGCAACGATTGAGCTCTCGAACTGCATGAGGGGACAAAGTGAAAACGATGGATGTGTAGTATTACTACAGCTCGCAACGACCGAGCAACTTTAGCAACTCTAAACATCCTCTTTCACTGTCCCCCCGTATTGTGGTGATGAAACTGGAAGTGTGTTTTAACAAGCGCCACCGGGCACAGTAGGCTCTGTCGTGGTCGGAGTCTCAGTGGGAGCGTCGGTCGGAGCAGTTGTAGGTGTGTCCGTCGGAGCTGTGGTAGGGGCGTCAGTCGGAGCGTTCGTCGGCGCGTCAGTGGGAGGGGCCGTCGTGGCTGTCAGGGCGTCGCACTGCGGCTCGAACGTAGTGGCAAGCTCGTAAACGTTCATGACGGCGTTGCTGGTGGGGATGGTCAAGTCGCAGTCAGGAGGGTTCGTGGCCAGCACCGCCACAATGAGGTCGTGGCACGCCTGCACGCTGCACATGGCCTTCCGCTGGTCATCCGTGGGGAGAGCAGTAGCATACAGCATGTTGTAGCCCGAGTTCGTGGCGCAATCGTTGAGCGACGAGCCCGTGAGCAGGCCAATCATGCCCAAGTACGCAGCCTGCTGCGCCGCGCCCGTACAGGCCTCGGCGTCAGCGGAGCTGGCCAGAGCGGCAACAGCGGCAGCGAGGGCGAAGTACGTGTTCATTGTATCTTGTTGGGGAGAAGGGGGGGGGGTCCGTCGAAGCGATTGGAGTTGCAAGGAGCAAATTGGAGAATGCCAAAGATGGCGGGAATGCTGCTTGTTGAGCCTGTTGACTTTGCTGTCCGATGCCTCTCTTTCGAACAGCGGCATGCCTACCGCCACAAGCCCGGTCTATGCAGAACCCCTGCACTTCAAACTCGTTGCGAGTTTGCGCTGCAAATTGCTACCGTAGGCGCTTTTGCAGGCGGCGATCGGTTGTCACAAGCAGAGAAAGAGAGAGAGAGCGTTGATGCGCAGAGCCTATAATAGATGCACGTGGTACACTCGGGTTCATAATGCTACATGTACATGTATAGAGCACTTCTTGCATATCAGGCTTCTATAAGACAAAAATAACCCTCAAATAGACCCCCCCCCCCACCTGCCAGGCAGTCCACAACTTGTTGTCTTTGGCTGGTGTCGTCAGCTGCAGGCACCTACTCTAACTCATGCAGCTACATGTACATGTACTGTACATCGCTGCCTGTCGTGCCTTATGCATGAGTACATGAACGATTCACCGAACGAAAAAAATATTGTCCGATTTTGCCCCGTATCGGATACCTCCCAATTCTGAAAATGCCTCCGTTACCGCCTTGGCTGACGCTACGTCAAAGCGCGAGACTTCATCGCTCAACACCTCTCTGAAACGCTGCCGCACTTGCACTCGGCCTCGCTGCCACTCTACTGCTCTCGTTTTGGCGGACATCACTGGATCTGGGTTGCTAGATTCTGGGCTCTAGTGGACATGCGTCCACCGCGCCGAAGCTGAAATCGCGCTGTATCGACGCCGAGGATCAGATTGCTGCAGTACATGTAATGGCAGCAGCACGCATTGTCTTTCTTGTGTGGATCCCTACAGGTTTTCTGGCTGGAAACTGCGCGTCGTCACTGAACAAGCGGTTTTGCTGTGTGACCGGCGTGGGACGAGTGTATCCGCCACGTCACTGAGGCAACTGATGCGGATGACCAACTTCTTGAGTCGACTAGCGTGCTCTCCCGGCGAGTCGCGGCTCACTGTTGATCATGTCGATGGAGGAATCATATCGACGCCCACTTACCGCTCCCGGGAGTCCCGGCACAGTTAACCGGGTGATCACCGCGCTTCGCTTCCAAGGCCTAAATAGCAGCGACGTCCAACGCTTGACAGCTACTTCTGGTCCCAGTAGGCGCTATTGGTAGCGAGTATGACCGGCGACTGCCTTGGTATCTCAGGATTCACCGCTCCCGCCATATCTTCGCCGTGCATTACTTTCAGCGGCTTGCGTGTTCCTATGGACTCCTTTGGGCTCGAGCACTAATCTATCAGCCGAACACCGGGACCCTCAAGGCCTTTCTGAGCTAGGCTCGCAGTTCTCGACGAGCAGCAAGGAGCTGCTAGGAGCTACCGGTACCTACCTGCGGGCTGACGTGGGCTGGCCAACATCAACAATTGAAGTGCTTGTCCCAACGCAACCCTCGCTCCGCGCGGCAAGGGCGATGATTTTGCTCATTCTGCAATTTTCTCTGACTCTCATAGCCAGCCACCAGCACTACTCCAGGTACCATGAACACCAAGACTGTCCTCGCCGTTGCCGCCGCCGCGTTTGTGGGCTCAGTCGCTGCCGACACCTGCTCGTCATCGCAGCAGACGTCCGCCTACACGACGATGGTCAGCTTGCTGAGTCTGGACTCGTTCCAGGGCTGCGTCGACGACTCCGGCTACAGCCTGCTGTACTCGACCTCTCTGCCCACGGATGCGGAGTACGCGCTCATGTGCGCGTCGAGCGACTGCCAATCGCTGATTGAGTCGATCATCTCGCTGAACCCGCCTGACTGCATCCTGGACGTGCCCACGAGCGGCCTCGAGGTGAACGTGTACGAGCTGGCCAACGGTTTCTCCAGTATCTGCTCGTCCCTGTCAAGTGACTCGTCGGCCAGCACCAGCACGACCTCGACCTCAACTACGTCGACAGCTGCCAGCACCAGCACCAGCACGGACACGACTTCGACTTCGACGACGACCTCGTCCACCGAGACCACTTTGACGGCTGCTTCGACTGCCAGCGATGCCACGACCACGACTGCCTCGTCGAACTCGACAGAGACGACCACGGCATCGAGCTCAGACTCAACGACCATTGCGGCCACGGCTTGCTAATTTTCGAACTTGTCGTGCTGCATCTGCCCGATAGCAACCTACGTGCACTAACGTATCTGGATAATGCATTTTTTTAAAATGTTATAACTCACCACTGAAATGTTAGCACTTTCAACATTACGAAGTACTAATTCACGCTGATCCTCCCTATTGGTTAAAACTCATCATCCAAACGTCTTTGACAAGCTCCGGACTGAGATGGCGTCGCTGGCAGGGCTGCTGCTCTTCTGCGACTTCCTCGAAAACCGCCTGCACACGTTGAGTCTGTCGCTGCTGCGTCGTATGCTAACTGACTTCTATGCAGGCAACGAGCACACGTTGCTGGATTTTATGCGCCTGGGCGCGAGCGTCGTGTATGTGATGCCAATGGAGAGGACGTGCCCTCGACACCTACAGGAGGCGGAGCGGCTGTTAGCTGAACACAAGGAGGATACCGGTAACATCCGCAACGACCAAGAAATGTCAACTCAGATGGACACTAATCGACAGGACCAGACTCAGATGGACCCTCCAGGGTCTCAGCAGTTGAGACTGTGCGTCTTCCGCTTTCTGTCGGCACGTGTGGCGACCAAGAACATTTTGTGGCTACGCGATATGTTCCAAGAGTTCTGCAAAGGCGAGGACGCGATGCTACGTGCGTTTGTGCTGCGCGGCAACGAGCCGATCAGTGTCATCCCCGTGGATATTCAGGCCTTGTGTATGGCTCCACTGCCGCCACCGCCGTTAATAGCGGAGACTGTAGCGACGGACGCCTCTACTGTGAGGTCGTCAGAGGTGACACCATCGCCGACGCTATCTCCCCATAGAAAACGGTCGAGGGAGGGAGAAAGAGAGCAGCAGGGGGCAAGTGGGGAAATGGAGACAGCCGGTAGTGCAGTTGATCGTCTCACGAGGAAGCAGTATCGCATGACATTGGTGCCTCCACAAGAGAAGGAAGCTGAGATTACTGCTATTGTTGGACCAACGCCGGAGTCCCTTTCAGCAGACGAGATACGTAAGAGCATTATGAGTGCGTTGGAGCGTGTAGAGGAGAGAGAGCCGTGGAACTACGCGTTTAAGCTCGAAACCCTGTTGATGCCGTTCTCGCGAGTCAGATATCCGAAGTTGGCTGCGGCGCTGCAAGAATTTTGGGAAAATCATGCCCGAGCTGTTTGGGAGCGCAAGTTTTGGTCACCGTTCTCTCGTTCTCGCACGCACAAACTTCACAACCAGCGAAGATGCCGTCAGAGCAAGGCGCAGACCTTTTTTGAGAAGAGAGTGCTGATTCCCGTGTATAAGGAGCTCGGGGCAGCTTTCTTTGTCGAGATGGATCATCATGCTATTCCTTCTAGTGGTTGGTACTATCTTGGCCAAGCTGTGGACTTGTTCACGTTGGCGCAGCGTTGCAGTTTGCACACGTGTCTGCAGTATATGGAGTCAGAGGCATGTAAGAGATTTCCCGTCGTCCCCGGCGTCAGTCGCAACTTTTTCTCCCGAGTCAACGGCAAAAGTCAGAGCATGTGGTCGTCGTCCTCGGCACTAAAGCCAATACTGAACGATATCGTTGCTTTGAAGGCCAAGACGAACGATAACAGCTGATCTGTCGAGGTCTGAAGACCTACTAGGGCCTAGTACTAAGCGAAATGTGAAAAATTGCAACGTTCATTTTCAGGGAAACTGGGACGCTACAGTATTCTGAAAGACATGTAGGTATTTGTCTAAGTTACAATGGTATCGTGGTACGGCGTATGGCATCCCTCGCAATGTGATGAAGAAGCTAAACGATTACATCTAGTGTATGCCCACCGCGGTCGCTTGAGCTGCTCGAGAATGCTAACGCGCCGACATGGCGCGCGCCTTTCGCGGAATCTACGACGGTGTACATTTACTGATGGCAGCGTTTGGAAGCGACCGTGCGCTGGCCATCAAAGCTGACCTTGTGGTTCTGGGTCGCTACTCCATCTCCACCCCGACCGGAACTCGACGCGGACCTGGCGGCCAAGTCGCTGTAGATCGGATGTCCTGCAGTCCAGCCCGAATGAGGTGTTTTCCGTGTCGCGCAATAGGTCACGACTTCTATCATTGAGCTGCGCAAGTTGAAGCCAGCATCATTCTTAAAGCCGATTGGTCAGCATCTCACCCATCTTCCGTCATAAATACCTATGCTACCGCATATCGTCAACACTAAATGCCTGCCTCGACCATGGTGGCGGTGTCCTCGTCCGACCGGCGGCTGTGCATCGCTATGTGCTGCGACTTCTTCTTCCCTCGGTTGGGCGGCGTAGAGATGCACATGTGGTCTCTGTCGCAGTGTCTGCTGCGTCGCGGTCACAAGGTCATTGTGCTCACCCACGCCGTACCTGGGCCCACCAGCTCCCAAACCCCCACGCGACGTGCCGGAGTGCGCTACATGACGCATGGACTCAAATTGTACTACCTGCCAGTGACGCCCATCGTGGACAACGTCACGTACCCCACTTTCGTCAACCATTTGGCTCTGTTTCGAGCCATTTGCATCCGCGAGCAGGTGCAGATCGTCCACGGCCACCAAGCCACGTCCACCTTCATGCACGAGTGTCTCATCCAGGCCAAAGCCTTAGATCTAGGCATCAAAACAGTGTACACAGACCACTCGCTCTTCGGCTTTGCGGACGCAGCGAGCGTCCACCTGAACAAGGTCATGAAGTTCTCCATGTCCACGGTGGACGCCGCCATTGGTGTGTCCCACACGTGTCGAGAGAATTTGGTGCTACGAGCGTCGCTGCGTCCGGATAGAGTGGCGACGATCCCCAACGCCGTGGACGCGACCAAGTTCACTCCGCCGGGGACTGCAGTACGTAAGCCCGACGACCCAATTACGGTCGTGATCATCTCGAGACTGGTCTATCGTAAAGGTATCGACCTCGTGGCGAGAGCGATCCCGTTGGTGTGTGCGCAAGACCCGAGAGTGCGATTCCTGATCGGAGGAGACGGAGCCAAACGGCTGCTGCTGGAGGAAATGAGAGAGAAATACAGACTACACGACCGGGTGACGCTGTATGGAGCGGTGCCACATGCCCAGGTGCGGGATGTGCTCTGTCAGGGGCATATTTTCCTCAACAGCTCACTTACCGAGAGCTTTTGCATCGCGATTCTGGAAGCTGCGGCATGTGGACTTTTTGTTGTGAGCACGCGGGTTGGTGGAGTACCTGAAGTGCTACCGCCCGATATGGTGCAGTTTGCTGCGGATATCACACCGGAGGCGCTAGCGCAGGCAGTTTTGGCTGCTGTGCCACGACTAGCGGGTGTCGATAGACAGGAATTCCATGACCGTGTGGCGAAGATGTATAACTGGGACGCTGTCGCTGTGCGAACTGAGAAAGAATACGAGAAGGTGTGCGCACTCCCGGGCAGTTCTCTGCTCCACCGCCTGCAGCTCTACCATGGAATTGGTCCAGTGGCGGGGCTGTTGGCATGTGTCATCGCTGCCGTGTTGCATTTGTATGTGGTGTTCCTCGAGTCGTGGCAGCCTGCTGCTGACATTGAGCGCGCGCTGGACTGGACCCCAGCATCTCGACAAGGTGATATAAACAAACGAAAGGCTAAGCACGTGGACTTGGACGAGTGAGACGGCATTACTACGGGAGACTCGTCCAGAGAAATACGCACCACATGAAGAAGACCCGGATGAGTCGTTTTGAACTTGTACTGAGCTGCTGTTGTTTCACTTCTTGTTCTTGCTTTCCGTGCACTTGTTTGCGGCTTTGAAGGCGCAGATTTCATGCAAAACAGGTTGCATCGCGATGGTCCCAGCCCACATGCTCTTATTTTTGCCTTTGCAGCTTGCAGCATCGGTGCCCCAACCAGGCACAACTGTGAATCGCTCAAATGCTTGAGTCTCCATGTAGTCGAGGCATGCAGTCAAGCCCATGCGCTGCGCCAAGCGAACCAAATTCTGCACGGGCTCGAGATACCACCAGCCTTGGTGGACCTTTGTCCGCTGGTCCATTCGAGCGAAGAATTCCACACTCAGCTCCTGATACACGAGCTTCATCACAGACGCTTCGAAGTGATGGCGTGCACCTTCCTGACGAGATTTCCGCGCGACATAGCGACGTCGATCACTCATGCTGCAAAGCGGTCCCCAGAATCGGCGCTCCCAGACGGCGCGAGCATGTCTCGTCCAAAATGTCCTCAGTGCTGTAGCCAACTTGGGATGCTTGACTCCAGAGAATGGTAAGGGCAAAGTGTCGGGGTTGAAGACTCGCTTCCAAGGTTCCTGCTCCTCAATGCGATCCAGGACCACCATGATGCAACTGCACAGCTCATCCAGAGAAGGTGGCATCGACGCCACCGACGCTAGTTCAGCAAGCGTTGCAATTTCGTCGTCGTCTTCCTCTTCCGACTCACTAACGGGGTCTTGTCGCTGCTTCAGTTCCAAATCCCTTTCACGCGGCATCTCCGACGCCGCAGCAAACTCCATCGACTGTTTCACCATCGACGGAGGCGGCAGTAGGTTGACTTGCAGGGCTTGAATGTCCACGGGTATCACACTGATGACTTCATTGCCACGACGCACGAACTCACACAGCAGCGCGTCACCTCCACGGCAGAACTCCTGGAACATATCACGCAACCAGAAAATATTCTTCGTGGCAATGCGTGCTGACAAGTAGCGGAACACATAGAGCTGCGGCTGCTGGGTTCGAGTCCCCGTCATCTGCTGCTGTTGCGCCAACAACCGGGCAGCTTCTTGTTGGTGGCGTTGACGTGTTCTTCCCATTGGCATCACAGTCACGACACTTGCGCCCAGACGGATGAAGTCCTGCAGTGTGTGCTCGTTGCCAGCGAAGAAGTCGCCGAGCATGCGACGAAGCAGCACGAGGTTCGACGTGTGCAGACGGTTCTCAAGGAAGTCGCAGAAGAGCAGCAACGTCAACAGCGACGGCATCTTGCACAGGCAGATAGATGATAGCAATCTGCTCGAAGCTCTTTACTAAGTACGACTTTGAAAGCTGAAGGAAATAGAACTTCAACACTAAATCCACACGTTGTCCGGATAAAGGCAGGAGACTCATTTTTGCAAGCCGTGGTGGTGATGGAGTCTCAGCTCGCAGAATTCGATGAGGCAGCCGTGGTCGAACGGTTCGCGAGTGCCAAGTGACTCATCGGCCAGCACCAGGCGACCACCACCACGTCAACGGCTGCCAGCAGCATGACCACGGACGGACACGACCACCGCTTCAACGGTCTCGTCGAGCTTGAACTCCACCACCACCACGGCTACGGCCTGGTAAGCACAGACACATAGCGTTGTGAAAAGTGAACCGATTCAAGCTGAGATGTACAGTGTACCAGATCCGGTATGGAACAGGCTGTGCCGTACAGCGGACAGGAAGCCTGTGTGTGAGCTGCGCGACTGGATACATGTAGCAGTCAACCAGCGAGAGAAGCTTGTGTGGTAAGGATCATTTATGATGCTAAGAAACAAAAACAATGACTGTCAATTTGACCTGTGAATAATCTCATCGCGGCTCGCACACGTATCCGATACTATTAATAGTACTAGTACTCAGTTTCATGAAATGTTCACACGTTCGCACCATAAGTTTCGGTAGGGCGACACTGCACGGTTGTACCTGGCGATTCGAGACTCTAAAAACACAATGACCTACTGATACTGTAGTACAGTACAAACAACACACAAGCGAGCAATATAGTGTATCCAATGAGTTTATTACTGGGGCAATCGATTATCGACACCGCGTCCAAAAACGATATATACGAGGAGAGGCTGCCGAGTCCGGTATTTTCTCGATCTCGGGCGAATACCATGGATGGCAGCTCCGGGCAGGATCAACAACTTAGCAAGCTGTGGCGGCCTGGGTCACCGACGTCGTCGAGTTCGACTC
>LGSN01001027.1:0-14468 GCA_001314375.1 Phytophthora podocarpi | reverse complement strand
GAAGCATCAATTCAAGGTACCCAAGAATCAACCACCGCGAAGATATACGCGTTTACAGCCCCAGAAGAGATCAAACCACCATCACTACAAGACACCACGCCATGATTAACCAGAGTGTCGACCAATGTTGTCGCACTGATGAAGTCCCTGAGCTGACGATCCAGAACAAAGACACCAAGACGTGATCCAAGCCACCAGAGCCATATACAACCTGANCAAATCCTGAGATCCAAGACTGGCGACTGACCAGATACCGCCGCCATCACATGATGCGTGCTCCGACGTGACACTCGAGTATACAAAGATCAAGTCAACCTGAAGCGAGTGTGCATTCAGTGCAAAGGAGACCGCCAAAGCATCCAGAAACCTAGAGAGAAAGAAAAGAGAGAGAGAGATTAACAGAGTTTGTTTTGCGTTGAAGGAGAGAAGTGGTTATTGTGGAATCGGTTTTGCCGAGGACGGGGATCAAAATACTTCGAGCCAGAGACGTACTTCGCCGAGGAAGCCTGTAACTGCCTGGCAATAGAATCCCAAGAGCACCAGCACATTGGACGACCAAGGCCGCGCGGAAGCGAGGATTGTGTGAAAACTCTCACTAAGTATCAANATGGTGCATCCCGAATTGACCTGTATTCGGGACTGCAAACCAAATTGACAGGCTGCATATTATATATACAAACTCTGTAGTGAAATAAGTTATCTGGAGAAAAGGTCTTTGCTCGTGTCCCTCGCTCCATTCAGGACTCCCTGGACAAGTAGTGTCTGGAAGTTCTCTGTATTCCTGTTGTATCCGATTGATTGCATCTAATAGGTCGAAGTCCGGTCCGTCGTAGACAAACGACACCTAAAGGGATTGCACAAGATCACACGCCGACCCGGCTCGAGTTCTAAGTGATCGACTCGGGTTTCCCAAAGCTTCTCCCCCGGGGCACCGAGTTTTCTGGGCTGTGCTATACACCCTGGACGATAAAGGCGTTCACCCGCCTCGCCACAGCTAGTGCGCGTGCCCGGATTTCGTTGCCTAGAGCTTTGACCGATATTGTATATTGATAGGCTCTTAAGGGTGCTGAGAGCTACTAACCTACTAATCTTGGGGTAATGGCTGGATGTGAGAGCACACGCTAAGGAGGACGCGGTCGTCGAGGGCGCAGTCAAGCGCTACGCCAATCGCGTCGGGTTCAAGGGATGCCGCCTGAAGAGCAGAAGTCTTTAGAAGAAGTGGAGAGGAGGATCGGCAGGCGAACGCTGCGAAGCGGAAGGCGTCTCGCGAAGGGAAGGAGTCGAAGGAGAATCAAGTTCAACCGAACTCGGAACTTGTCGTTCAGGATGCGCATCAAGCTTCCCTGGATGAAGCCGCTGAGATTGGTTCGAGCAAGATATCTTCAAGCGACCCCAGAAGGAACTCCATCTCAGATTCGAGCGAGGAGGTTGTGGGCGTGTCCACGCCGGACGCGCCCAACCCGGCGCCGGAGGGAGGCGCCGTCAAGGTAGAGTCCTCGGCTGAGGATGGAACTTCGGAATCATCCCGGCCGAGTCAAGATGTGGTAACCCTGGATGAAGATTCGGAAGACGCGGAGGAACGCCCGCCGAATGAGTGGATTTCGAAGGAGGCGCCTACGATCAAGAAAGTAGGCCCATTGTTGATGGTAAAGGAGGAAGCGGTACCGGAAGACTCAACTGAGTCCTTGTGCTCGGAAGCAGGTCGGTCATTGGACTAACAAGTTCTGCCACCAAGCCGGGCAACTTCACTCGGGATCCCGCCTTCACAGGCACCCCGAATAGAGGTCGACCTGACAGCGAGCATGGAGTTCGAAGAGAAGGGTGAATGGATGGCTGTGGTCCAAGCGAAGGCGTACATGGCTGATCAAGTCCGCCGTTGGGGACGAGTACTTTTCGTATTTGTGGCTTCCCCGACGGTCCACTATGAGTGGCCGCATCCCATTCCGAATTTCCAGCCGTGGTGGTCGGCGATGAAAGTGACGTCTGTCACTGGCTAGCCCGAGTGAAGCGTGGATCTCCGAATGGGATCTCGTGAGGTTGGTCCTTAATACAGCTCAAGATGTTGCCGCGATCGTGGTGCCTCCGAGCACGTTATCTCCTCGTGAATGTGTGGCATTGCTCCAGACGTGGTTTTTCGAGGCAGGATACAGGTTTCGAAATCTGATCCCCGAATGGCCTCAATTGCGGACGTCCCAAGTGCACCCGAGTTTGGTACGCAGAGTGGCTGAAGATCTCCAACATCTCCTGGCCGCGGAACTCCTGGAGTGGCGTACTGTCACCTCGGGAGTGCTATCCAGAATCGTGCCGGCTCCGGATGCACAGACGTTAGCAATTGCCGCTGAAGAATCTACTTCGGAAGACTTGAAGGCGGAAGACCGGGGTGGAGATTTATTGATGTCGGACTACAAGGCTGGAATGTTTGGACGAGAACACGTTTTGCGGTTGAGGGTGGCTGGGATTCGGACGACACGCAGTCCTGCAAAGCGACCCCATATACCTCCACCGTCGATTCTGTCCATGAGCTCACACTTGTCGCTTCGATCATCCCTCAGGCGGGCCAAGATGCCTCATTCCTGCGTGACGAGATGTCTCTCGTTCAAAGCATGTCATCAAGGCGAAGTTCGAGTCTGTTTGGAACAACTGCTGGTGGACCCGACGAGTCGATCCTTAGTAGGACATCGGGATCAAGGCCATCCGGAAAGGACTCGTCGTCTTCGTCTTCGTTGTGGTCTCTCGGAGGAGCAGCGCCGGCACATATGCCGTATGCCGGCCCAATCGGAATGGTGTTGACAGCCCGAGGTGGAGGTGCGTTAATTCAGGATGGCGGAAGTATGGGCGTCCAAGTCACGGAGACTTTACGTCCGGTGTCACCAGTGTTGGTTGACCAAGACGATGTCGTTATGTCGGAGTCGGATCATACCAGCACTCGGAGTGGTCACCGGTCGAGGACATCTCATAGGCGCACTGAATCCAGAAGGTCGGAACGAAGTGAGCGGCCAAGCGAAGTAAGTTCGGGTGAAGAAGATTGACAGAGTTCCAGACACCCTGGTCTTTCTCCCAGACGATCGTCCAAACAGAAGAGGTCGCCGGGTCAATCGATCAAGTCGGGTCGAAGTGGTTTCTCCGGAAGGTCGAGCCGATCCGGGATGTCCAGAGCTTCACAGGTTGCCTTGAATACGATAAGATCAACGCAGGAAGCGCTACCCCGAATGGAGTCAAAACGAGATGCCGCCGACGCTCGTCAGGCCATGCAGGACGAGAATATGCGGCACTCTTTCCAGGCGATCCAGACATTGGCTGCTCAAGTTGCTTTGCAGGAAGAGCATATCGTACGAAGTATGAAGGCTCGTGCGAGCCCGAATGTACCCACTACGGTGCCCCCTGTTCAGATTCCCGTTGTTCAGCGACACATGTCGCCAGAAGATATCGAGGCTGCGCGAACAGAAGCTGCAAGGCAGGCACGAATTGACGCCCAGAAGGAGTTCGAGCAGCTCTGGCAACAGCTTCAAGCTGGCGCTGACGAGGAGAAGGCGAGTTGGATCTCCGATCTACAGCAGAGCCTGAATGCACAAATGGAAGCTTTTCAGCAGAAGATTCAGACCCTAGAAGAAGCTCGTAGTCGCGACCAAACGACCATCCAGAATCTACGGAACGTTCGAGGAACTCACTCGCATAACATTCCTGCAACATCATCCCAAGTTCAAGACACTCAAGCAACATCCGGACCTGATTTGGCAATTCAACCCAGATCAGACCCCGATCATGCACCTTTGCGTCCAGAACCCAGTGGTGTAATCATGGGAAAGGCGGGCGAGAGGCAGAACAAGCCAGTTGCCCAGACAGTCAGTGATCTTCCTGCGGCCCAGCTTCAAGTGACCCTCCAAGGTTTGACTGGGGCAAAGTATGTGAAGGAAGAGGCAATCGTTAAGGAAGAGCCATCATTCAGAACACCGAGGTGAGTGTACCACGAGCATCTTCTCGGAAGCCAACATCGAGGTCGAGTGATCCGTCGAAGGCCGAGGAAAGGAAACCTGCCCGTAGAGGCTATCAGAAGAACCATTCGCGCAGACACGGAAACCGCTCAGCCCCTGGTTCCAATCCGAAGTCTAGTGATGGCAGCTCGAGTAGCGGGGACTCTGACAGCTCGTCCGACGATGTCCCGACGAATCTGACAGCAGCCACTACCACGCAAGGAGGCACCACAGTGGTGACCTTCAGGCCGTATGTGAACTCCAGCACGATGGAAGACTTCAATGAGAAAGCCCCCCTCGCTGCACACCATCGTTGGTGGGAACGTTTCCTGACCATAGCCGTTCAGGGTGGTTGGACCAACCAGATGAAGGTATACGAGCTCAAGATCGAGATGTCGCCGGCAGTGCGCAACTGGCGCGGACAACTTGGTAGGGATGTCCGCCGGGACTGGACTCGCCTATCCAAGGCGTTCAAGCGTGAATACTGCAAGTCAAAGGTCTCTGACTCTAATCGATACTATACAATGGCTCAGAATAAAGATAAGGCAGCTCTGGCTTTCCTGTACAGCCTGAATTTAGCCGCGGGGCAGACCGAGGTGGATTTCAGGAGGTCTGATCGGAAGCGGGAGCAACATGTCAAGCGTTTCATCATGAAGCTTGCTGATGAGCAGCTCAAATCGACCCTGCAAAGTCAACGTTTCCGTAAGGTGTCGGGCCTGGAGTACGTCCTGAAGCAACAAGAAGAAGTGCGCAGAGTGATGGCCACTCAACTCGGGCGCCCCAGGCGCGTGACTTCAGAGCTGCCAATGTCATTCGGGATCGTTTTAAGCCGAAGCGTCATAAGCGTGCGCTGGTTGCCCAAGGCAGTGAAGATTCAGACTCTGAAGTGCGAGTGTGTCCTGCAGATGCGGCCGACATTCACGCGTCAATTCCCCCGATGACAGCAATTCAGGGTGACGAAGAGGGGAGCACCCCAAATGTGTCCCAAAATTCCCTCGTGATGACCAAAGAAGTACTCATGCACGAAGTGTACCGAGTGATGGAGAATGTGGGCTGGCAGCCCAGACGCTCGGTCCCGAATGGAGGACCACAGGTGCCTAGGCAGCCCCCACTGCCACATTACCCGTCTTATCCGCCCCGGAACAACCCGGATCGGAACGAGTTCTGCGAAGACTGTGGGAAATGGGGCATCGGCCCGAGAATTGTTGGGCAAACCTGATCTGTGGTCGCTGCCACCGCCGCGGACACCCGATTCAACGGTGCGAAGTGAAGCCTTGCAAGAAGTGTGAGCAGTATCATGAAGGACGATACGAGGACTGGAGAGCGTTCCATGAAATCAAGAAAATGGTTCACCAAGGAGGTCTGACTGACCTGCCTAGCCATGTCCGGGAAGTCATCCTGGATGGTGAGGCCAATTCTGAGGGAGCATAGTTAAACCACTAAGCCCGCCGAATGAGGATTCAGTACGCGTTGGGCAGAGAAAATCCTCAGGATTGTGTGTCTTAGTGTATGTCGGCTCCAAATTGAGGACCAAGAACCGAGATAATCAACAATGCATGACTTCCCTGATTCCCGAAAACCTTGGGACACCCGAGGGTGGCGACTTGCAGTTTCCACGACCATCGTTGCCTGCGGAATACGAAGGCCCAGCTGAATTCAGACTGAGCCCAGGAGAACGGTATGGTTGGTGGGTCGAACACGATCCAGAAGAAGGAAAGTGTCATGTTGCGGTGAATAATGCTAGGATGCAGATCCTCTTGGACACCGGAGCAACTGTGCGCATAATCAGTTTGGACCCTGCGCGTAGGCTCAAGCTGAAGTTAAGCTCACACAAGCAGAGCAAGATGTCCAGCTAGGAGGTGTCCCCACATATATCACTGCGAGTGCTCAAGTCGAGGTGACTCTAGGCCATCGCGTCGTATACATTTTGGATTTATAGATGATGGACATTGATGAAGGCGTCGACGTCCTACTAGGCATGGATTCCATGTTTAGTGCTGGTGTGCGATTATGCATCCAGGAGGGACTTGTGTTACTTCTGGATGAGGAGTCGGTGCCCATGTATGGAGAAGTCATTCGGAGGCACCAAGGTTTGGATATCCCGATCTCCGCCCCGTACGATCTACATCTACGTCCGGGGGAACATGCAAGTGTTCGGATCCAGTATGACCGAAGTGATCTTAAAAGCGATGTAGTTTGGGCGGGCCGAGGTGACCGATGGGTGACTTAGGTCCTGTACGGTGGCAAATCGTAGGCAACAGCGGTGAAAGATGTGAATATCTCAAACCGGGACATATGGATTGATTCTCGGACACCTGTAGCTCGATTCATTGGATACGGTTTCTCTCCAAGTGCAGGACGTTTCGTGCGCCCCGGACTGAGGCGCTACCAGGAATGGCAACAACTCATTTACGAGAATACCGTTTCGGTTCAGGCTAGGCTGCGGGCAGAACGCTTCACGCAGATGCTCCGAGATGCGGTACCACCTGCCGCCCAGATTCACGAGTACCAGTGGCCGACGAAGCTGTTACTGAGATCTCAGTTGAAGACAGGAGAAGTCAGGATGGTGCAGCTACAAAAAATCCCCGTCCATTACTGGTCACCATTTCGGAGCAACCGGAGGAGGTCATCCGGGAATGTTTAGTGCCGGATCAGGGTATGTCGCGAACGAAGACGACCCGAGGTCGCATTCAGGAATCTTTGATTGAAGAGACCATTGAAACCATACGTGAGGCTGAAGGAAGTGGTGCCGTTCCGAACGAACTTGGAGCAGTTTCATCCTGTGAACTGGATGCAGGAGACGATGGAAACAAGGACAGCGCTGACTCCGATCCGGAACGCAAGGAAATGCTAGCCTCGAGTATACCAGAGATGGATGATCCAGAAGCCGACATGACGATCACAGCAATACCGAACACGTCAGTCAGGTTACTTGAGCTGGAGTATGCCGGTTGTATGCAAGTGGACACTGAAGACCTTGACCTAGAACCCGCGGTGTATATCCACGAAGGAAGTGAGTTGATGGCCTAATTGAAGGACCAGCTAGATTTTCTGCCCGAATTGCAAGATCTAATGCCGGGATGTGACATCGACAAGGCTGACGTAGGTGAGCCCGAAGAGAGTACTGCCGCTGAAGATCGCCGGCTCAAGGGTATCCTGAAGTACCATCGGTCTATCTTCTTGGGTGATGGAAATGCTGCTCCAGCACCTGCACGAGGTGTGGTGTGTGACCTAGATGTTGGTTACGCTAAACCAGTCGCTCAACGTCCTCGGTCGATCGCTCCACACCTCGCGATTAAGGTGTATGAGCTGCTGAAGGAGCTGTTGGAAACCGGATTGATCGAGCACGCCGAGTCACCATGGGCCTCGCTGATCGTGATTGTTCTCAAGAAAAATGATGTCGATATCAGGATGTGCATTGGCTACCGAGTTGTAAATGGCTTCATTCAGCTTTTCAACTACCCACTTCCCCTGATCGACGACTTGTTGATTGGTTTTGAAGGCGCGATGTGGTTTATGAGCCTGGATATGGCCAGCGGATTCTGGGCAATCTGGGTGACCGAGCGAGCCAAGTGGATCTCGGCTTTCGTTTGTCCATTTGGACATTTCCAGTGGGTGTGTATGCCATTTGGGCCGAAAAACGCACCACTGATTTACCAGCACATGATCAACAACTGTTTGTGGGGATTCGTCCGACTGGCGCTCGAAGAAGAAGCCCTTGTAGACCAAGATGTCTTGGATTACCTGAAGTTAGACCCATACGAGCTGAGAAGTTCTGAATTGGACCCTACCGGAGATGATTCGGGGTGGACTCACAGGACGACATTTGCCGGCGCTGGCGGAGCAGATGACGGTGTTTAAACGAAATATCACAGCACCCACTCAGATGGGTCCAGTCCTGGGGCGCAGTTCTTATATCGATAACATCGCTCACGGGAGCGCGACCTGGGATCAACTTTGCGACGACTTGGATGCGTTACTCTACCGGTTGTGCTATTGGAACATCTCGGTGAGCCTGCCCAAGAGTGAATTCGGAAAGCGGACTATCCCGTACCTGTCCCATGAGATCGGTGCCGAGGGAATCCAAGCTACCCCGAAGATCGCCAAAGGAATTCAAGATCTGCCGTTCTCGACCACCCTGAAGGGAGTCCAATCGTTCTTGGGTAGTCTCAATTATTACCACAAGTTCATCGAAGATTTTTCTGTGGTTGCTGCAGTCTTGTACGAGCTGACAGACGATCAGGTTCGGGCTGGGAGAGACTTGTCTCGGGCAAAAGATGCTTTCGACATCCTGAAACGAAAGATAGTGTCAACCCCCATGCTTCGCATCCCGATCGGACTAAACCATTTGTGATCATTCCACATGCCAACCAATGGGCGGCTTGCGCCGTTCTCGGTCACGAGCAAAATGGTCTCATTCAGATCGCGCCCCAAAGTCGTCGACAACACTCACAATGATCTGAGTGACCCAGTCACTCGGAGAAGCACGATTGTCCTTCGCGAAATATAGGAGCTTCTTCAGGCGAGGCCAATTGCCGTCAACCCGAGAGTTGTGACGATTAAAAAAAAATCATCACTCGAGATACATTCAGGGAGCCAGCCTTGAGACCAGCCTCCAACGCTCGGATGTGCAGACGCAAGTCATCGACTTCCCGGTGAAGAACGTCATTCTGCGCTTGAAGCGCTTGCTCTTGCCGGTTGTGTTCTAGAGTAGCGCGTCTGAAGTCACGAGCGTGATCAGCAGCCTCTTGTTCCATCCGATCGCGGGACGCCTTGAACGGGTCGTTCCAGAACTCCAAGAGAAGCGTATACACGCTTTTCACGTTCCGAAGCTCGTCAAGCGTGGCGAGTAGCTCCTGGCTGGTCCTCAGCCCTTGTGATTCGAGTTGCTTCTCCGCTTGAAGGAGTCGATCAAGGATGCGGCGCAGCAACGTGGACATCCAGAAAACGCTACGCGCCAAACCCTCCAGATCGTAGTGGCGCATGAGTGAGGCGAGTTCGCGCTTGGCCCCGACACTCTTGAGCAAGTTCCGAAAGTGAACGATGGACCACTCCGAATCACGGCTGCGGAGGACAAGAATATCGCGTTGAATGTCGACATTCGGGTCGAGACGCCGTGCGAGATCCTGGATGTCGTCATCCGAGAGACCCTCCACTCCAACCAGCGTCTCCAGACCACCGCAGCCCTCGCGCAAAAAATTCCCCACGTGATACTCCCCTACAGTCGCAGGAACGCCGACGAACATGGTGGGGTTGCAAGGCGCGAAGTCCGGAGGAGTCTCAAGTCGTGCCGGAGGAGCTTGTCCAGTCATCACAGGGTATTTCGCGATTGCCGTCGAAGCATCAGCCTCGAGGCGGTTCAGTTGCGCTTGAAATAGGAGCTGACCTGCCCCGAGGCTCAGCACCTGTTGCTTAACCGGAAGTTCGTGCGATGCGTTGTCATCCAGGACATTCGGCTTGTCTTTCACGGGCGCATTATCACCAAACCACCACTACGCTCCTGGCTACTGCCGCGCCGCTCGGGCTCCGCCGTGGTCTTGTCTTCTCCGGTGTCAAGCACCTTCGGCTTGTCCTTCGCGTGGTCGCCGGAGGCATCGACACCACCTGGCTTAGCACCACCGCGCTCTTGGCTACTGTCGCGCTGTTCAGACTTCGCCGCGGACTTGGTTTCTTCAGGCGGCGGTGCGTCCGGAGTAGCCTCGGCCTTGGGGGTGATCTTCGCTTGTGGAAGCTCATCGTTATCCTTGATGGAACCTTTCTCAGTGATCACCGATCCGGAAGTTGCGCCGCGGGTCGTCTCCGCGCTGCCCGCACTCGGAACAGCACTCCCCACTGGAAGAGCGCCCGGAAGTTGTGCAGCGCTGCGAGAAGGCGAGCCGCTAGCTGGCGCCCGGTTGGCGTCGTCGCTGGAGGCGTTCATCAGCTGCTGAAGAGTGAGGATTTTGCGTTTTGAACGCTGGTTACCGGAACGCGTGAATTTAGAAACGACGGTTGGAATGGAGACGGGACAGAGAAAGTTTGACAATTCGGGAAGAGGCTTTGGCGTTTCACGATTCGGGTTGATTAACCGCCCGGGAAGGCTGGATTCGTGTGGGAATCTTCTCATGGTCTGACACTTCGAAGATAATTTCCTCAGTGAGAGACGATGATCAGGGGGGCGGTTGACACGAGGCAACTTGGGGAAAATTCCACCTGCCATCTCAGCCGTCCAGTCAGCAGATCCAGAAGATATGGTGGGAAGAGAAGATGATCCAGGATGGTGTAAGTGCGAGATTCTTGGAAGATAGTGTCTGGTTGAAGATCGCGGGAGCAGATGCCCGAGTTGCGTATAGGCCCATAGGCACGGAGGTGCTCATCCTGAGTGAGGCCTTAATTCAGGATGGAAACACAGCGCCCAGTCCGAGCCGCCGATTCCTATGAGGACGATAATGTGTGGGTGATGAATACTGTGGAACTAATTGGGACGAGCGTCACTCGAAAGATGACAAGACAAGCCGGTTGAAAAAGTCGAGTGCGAGAAACAAACGTGAAGTACCAAATGAACACGAAAGAGGTTAAGATCTTGGAGGTGTTATGCTACGGTATGCAAAGCACTCAAGACATCCAGACCCTCTTGTGGACGCACAGACTGACGATTTTCACGTGATCGTCTTCGAGGTCGGGTTGGTCGCGCGCTCGTCTGGATGCAGTGCTTGGGTGCGAACTTCGTCTGGAACATAAGCCATACGATCAATGTCTGTGCATTATTTGGTCCATTGGGTACGTCCAGGATCTTCACGCTCGGCCATCTCAATCTGCGCATCAAGGCTGAAGGGTTTGTCTTCTGAATTCAAGGTAGACTTGTCGGTGAGATAGAGATAGCAGATCTTGGCCGGGTACATCCAGAATCCAGGCTCGTATACCATCGTGGCCGGTAAACCTGCGTCGATCAACTTCTGGACACGAGCTTCGAATGTACGACCCACAGACTCATGACGGCTGGCATGTTCACCGTGAAGTTTGGACGATTCGTTGTAGATGGTGGGATCTTCACACTCTTCGTCCTTTTCAGGTTTGGTCTTCATGGTAAACCAGTGCGATATCTCCCAGAATGCTTGAACATTGTCGCGGACGTAGGCGAGAAGCTTGTCCAGCAGACGAAGAGCAGTGGCAGTCAGTCAGAGCGGCGATGGAAGTAGCAGACATTGATCCATTTATCGAACACGGACCTCCAGGGTTTCCGAGCGAGGACAGCCTTGTAAGATACTTCCATCTCCATCCAGCGTCGCGACAACCGGGCGATCTCCACCACTTGGGGAGCGTAGCCCGGAAAACCAGGCGTCTGGAGCTCGTGACCGTCCTTGACGGGCGAGAACCGAGTGAGAATCCCTCGTCGACGCCAGGATACTACGCCTCGAGCTGGGGTCTCGATCACAGCCAACTCACCCACCGTTAAATCTTTGTACTTCTTGCAAGCGAGTGGTTACTTGTTTCGATCACCGGCCGGACGAGAACGAGACGGCCGAGAACGAGCACTCCCAGTTTTCTTGACTGACTTGGACGCTGAACACGATAGGCGAGCACGTTTCCGAGAAGGTTCAACATGAGTACTCTGGACGTGGGCTTGTCATCATTATCAGATGAACTGTCTGACGAAGAGATCACGCGCATGGTCTCGGACAGACGCTTAGGCTGAACGATGTCTTCTTCTTCACTGTCTGAAGAAGACGCTGGATTGTACGAAAGTTCCTTTCGAGATGACCCTCGTTCCGACTTCTTAGACGAGGCTCGCTCAGCCTTGTCGTTGTAGTCCGGGTCCAGCGAAGTATCTTCTTCCTTGTCAGAGTCATCACCAATCTCCAGAACCTCTGTCGCGGCCAAGTCTTCAGAGATATTACGTAATTCAGGCCACTTGCGAGGATGCATCCCGCGAGAGTGTCGATGTTCCAGAACTATGTCGGCCATCTTGAAATAAGACCCCCGAAAGTACTTTGCCCAGAGTGCCTCGGCCAAGCTGCAGGTGTACTGCATCCGGATGACCATTCACGATGGAAGAACTGGTGCGCCGGCTGGTCCATCCGCAGTAACTCAACTGCCTCGTTGTAACCCACTCCCGTACTCATTGTAAGCATCACGTCCACACGCAAACCCTTCCAGGCGACAAACTCGGGTAGGAGAGCTGCCGCTTGATCACTAGTGTAGACATATGGCTCACTTGTGGGACGAACGCTGACTTTAGACTCCAAGTGAATGGAGGGGCGCAGCTGAACGCGAGCCGTACCATCCTTAGTGACCATCTCGGTAGTAACTACACGGCTGAGGCTGGACCGAGATTTCTTGGATGGTGTCTGGGGCATGGGCTTGGGTGAGTCACGATCGGACTCCGAGATGCTTGGAGAGCTAGATGAGGGATGATTCTCCTCTGTCTTCTCCTCCTGCTCCTCGCCTCCGCTGCCGCACTCACTGTCACTGTCCGAAGGGGCTGGCTCCGGATAGGGAGGGATCATTCGGAATGACTGATCCTCAGCCTCAATCGTGAGTTTCGTCTTCCAAGATGCTGGAGGAGAGGTAACCCGTTGGAAGTACCGGAAAACCCGACGAATACGTGGCCAGTTGCTGCGGGTCTCGTTGCCGCCCCCGTTCAAGAACTGCATGAGCTTGTCAGCATCAAATGCACGGTTCCGAACACATTTCTCCAACTGAGAAACTTGGTCCTGAGCACGCTTGAGTTGACGTTCCAACTTTTGGATTCGAGTCTGCGACGCAGCTTCTTCGACCAAGAGTTCTTCCGCGATGACTGCGAAGTCATTGTCCAGTCGGCTCTTGACCTTGGCAGCATCGGCTCAGATGAGTTCCACTTCTTTCTTGTGGTATGCTTCTATAAACTTGAAGTCATGCTGAAGCTGATCGTACTTGGTCCGAAGGTAGGGCTCATCTGGAGCGGATGAGCAGTTTAAGTTCTGAACGAGAATAGCGCACTTGCGGTCACGGTCGAGCACCTGATGGAGCAGCGAGAGTGTGTAGAACAGCCGCTCGGCGAGACGCGCGGGCGAGAAGTGGGTGAGAATTGACGCTGCCTCCCGACGCAGGGCAAGTGAACTGAGCGTACTTTCCAGCTCTGACAGAGAAGGAAGTTCTTGACTGGTACGCGGGCGTAGTAACATCTCACGCAGCTCGGTATGACTTCCGACCAGCTCGCCAAGGTCGTGTAGGTCTTGAACAGACAAGCCGTCAAATAACATCAACGACTCGGTGCCTCCATATCCATCTTGAATGAAGGACCCCGCCCGGTATGCGTGTGCGGGCACTCTGACGATGAAGACGCTACAGTCCTGATCATGCTTGGGTGGTGCTACGTGCCTAGCGGGGAGCACATTCTGGATACCGGAAGGACCAGTGTGCCCAGACGGAATGACCCCAGCTTGGACTTGCTCCGTTATCTCTTCGAAGGACAGCAGACCTGCGATCGCGCCAGACTCATTGGAGGCGGTCTCATGGGTGTCGGTCGGAGTTGGAATATCCTGATTCGAGGCGAGGCCATCCGCCGGACCACCGCCAGAGCTCTCGCAGGCGTCGGGGTTCGAAGACGTCCTCGTGCCCGAAGGACCGACCTTGCGCTCGCAGACGGTCGAGTCCGCGCCAGCGATCGTACTACCACCACCGTCACCCGCACTCGCAGCAGCCCCCTCCACTGAGGAAGCCGCGGATGGAAGTTGTGCTGAGCTCGGCGGCGCGTTGGCAGTAGTCGCCAGTGTGGACATCGTGTGCGTTGCAGACTGGAGTTTGCGTTGTGAGCGACGCCTTTTTCGCTTTGGATCCGAAAGGGAAATTGACAGCAAATGACTTGGTTGGGAAAGAGCGCAGAGAAGAGACGCTAACTTTGGGAGTTGCTCAGCGGGATCCACATTCAGACTTGCCTGTTAGTTAAGCTTGTTTAAACCGTGTAGTCTGATCATGATCTATCAGTTCGCCGAATGGAGCTCTGTGATGGATCGAGACCAGAGTGGTGGTTTATACGATGGGCTCCGGATTTTTTGGAATGATTGTGATTGGTTAGCCGAAGGGGCCAGTTTAGTACACCACTGGATGTGACACGTGGATTATGGATTGTGAGGGAGCACGGTTAGCCGTGGATAGGCTCGGCATTCCCAGACACGAAAGGCCCAAGACGAGTAAATCTGGATGAAGCCGAGTTCCTGACGACAGGTAAGAGCCTACGGGAATGTAAAGTGCTCCTGGTAAATTATGTACGAGAGAGCCACCTGTCCTGACGCGGAGTATATATAAACGCGACCAAGAACTCCAATCACCCAGAAGAAGTCCCCAAGTGTGAAGATATCCCGGACACAAGTCCCGGATGGATACATCCGGAAGTATACCCCGGACGAGTGATCCTGATTGGATCACCCCGGAAGTGGATATCCCCGTATACAAAGACCAAGTGAATAACGACCGACAAAGATATGTCAAGATCCATGGAACCTTGAAGAACAGCAATGAACCCACCGACTCCAAATC
>LGSN01001026.1:0-23676 GCA_001314375.1 Phytophthora podocarpi | reverse complement strand
TGAGCAAGCGATAGGGTCGGTGCATTAAGAGGGCGTTAAGCTAGTAGGGTGGCGGGGACTGTGGACAGAGACCACAGGAGCTGTGGCGGACTATCGATGTTGCCTCGGCCGTGGGGCCCAGAGCTCATGGTAGATATCTGTATGTATGCATGTCAAAGAGATCCGGGCCCGTTGCATATAAATACCGGATACCTGCGGAGTACAGCCTACAGACCTACCGGGGTTGCGGTCGCCGATAACGTACTCTCCCCGCTGTTCCTACCCGAAGGACGTCTGGTCCGACGGAAGGTAACTGTCTGGTCAGCTTTTCGTACTGCCTCGCACCTGATGTTCGCTCCGACCACTCGGCTACCTAGGTGTGGACGCACCACGAACCAAACCGCCTGACCACACGGATGTGCAACCGTAAGGGCACCGTGGTTGGCGCTAGCTACAGAACTATGTAAAGAGGCACATTACACATTCTGTCCGTTGGTGCAGATTGTTGCTCGTTTGTATTG
The DNA here is from genome assembly GCA_001314375.1 of Phytophthora podocarpi. Taxonomy (NCBI): domain Eukaryota; phylum Oomycota; class Peronosporomycetes; order Peronosporales; family Peronosporaceae; genus Phytophthora; species Phytophthora podocarpi. Next base: position 23,176 of record LGSN01001026.1, on the reverse strand, counting down.
CTGCTCAAGCTGATTCGTGTCTGTCGAACTGCTTGATGAACCTACTGAGATACTCGCCCCGCTTACACTCACGCTTTGGTTCTTGCTTCATCTTTCACAGGTCAGCTGGAAAAGGGCCTCTTTCACAACATCGTCAAGAACGTCCATGCGCTAGCCCAGCTCCGCCACATCGACATCCTCTAGCCTGTCTAGTCAGTGCATTCGTTGCTACGACCGCTGCGGTAGTGGTGTGGAGCAAACGTGTAAAATATCGACGGAGCTTTCACGTGCAGGCTGCAGACCAAGATAGTACAGGACGTGGTGTCTTAGAGAGAGACCCGATACAGCCGAATTTGAAGGGCTGGCGTTTTGATAGGATAGCACAATACATTATTCTTTATATTTAAATACTTTATAACAATGATATCGCAGGCGATTATTTATTAGGGTGATTATCTAAGATGCCACGTACAGTACTGTACTGTTCAAGTTGCTGCTTTCCAGGCGAATGTTGACCCAGGTTGGGCGTTACGGACTACGCAGTACCGTGCCAATAATCCTGTGAGGGCTGTCCATAAGTCTTTGGTATTCCCAGTATGCTAGGCCGACTGAGAACCGCCGGGTGACTAGCGCGTGTAGTCTCCCAGAAGGTACGGCAGTAGGCCCAACATCCACCTATGTTGCTGTCAATTCTAGACGTGGTCGCCTCACGAATACCGATAGCTTGAGCAGACGTCTCCTTCGCTGCAAAAGTAGACAGCTTTAAGACCCTTAATCCGTTCTGCACTTCTGACGATTGCATCTGGTAATTGGAAGGCATTTCCATCAGCTAACTGCTGTCAAAGCTACCCCACTCTACCTGTTTAAAAGTCTTGACTGTTGTGCACATGGTTTCAAACGACTCGGCATCGTCGTCGAAGGCGAAGTTGGGGTTCTCAATGCTGACGTTGGTTCGGATCGTCTTCGTGATGACCCTAATTTGACAGAAACACAGGCTAAGAGTCATCTTGCTCGAGGCTTGCTGTCGAATTTATTTGTGCTGGGCAGGGATGGATAGTAATCTATTTCGGGATCCAAGAAACTAGTACTACAACTCTGCAGTGCTTCACAGTTTTAATTGATATGTATGTACTACCAGGCTACCATTCAACTATTCATATGCATATAAAAGCATTGAATATGTATATTTCCTCTTTTCCCTCGCTATTTTCCATTTTGAGATCTCGGCTTTGTTGTGTTTAAGAAGCGTGTCCGCATACCACCACGCACAGCTTGTACCTGCTTAGCGGGGGCCTGAATGAAGATCGTCGCGTGTTCAGCTTCCAACTGAATGTTGATTAACGACACCAGTTATTTTAACTTTTAAAAATGCAAATTAGTTGAATTTTCAAGCTCTGATGTCCCTAGTAGGATTTATCACGTAATTACGTTTTAGCGGCCAATCAATCAAACATTCGCCATCCATTGTGAGTGCTGAGCGGGGAACATAAATGCGAACTGTATTTTCACTGGTAGATATAAGATCGAGAAATTTCCATAAATCATCATTAAGCACTGAGATTCGGTTTTAAGATGGTGATAATTGCATTTTCCAGGGTCGAAGCAGTAAATTAGTAGTAATAATATCACTTTACATATAGTAATGAAAACATAATATAGTAGTAATTATACTGACACTTACTACTATCTCATTATCTTGGCCATTGCAGGCCAATGGTAATTATTACGACAAGGAGCCAAAGCTGACCGAGATTCTCACCCACGTTGTGTAGCCTGATAAAATTAAAACTGTCTTTATATTTGATACTAGTACAGACACCAGCACAATCGCAAATGTAGTTCGCGCAAGCTCGACCGGTTATAGTTAGATTCGGCTTCATCGCATTATTTGTATAAAAATAATTTTAAAGGCTATTTACGGTAGCTATTAGCGTCTCAAAACGCCGTTCTACGCTCCTTTCCAGTGATAATTCGTCATTTGTCCGGGCGTTGACCAAGCAAGAGTTATCAGGGTGGCTCCAGCATCATCGAAGGAGGAACCCTGCTTGAGGAAGACCTGACTATCCGAGTCTCTCCGATTTAAGGGTAGTAACTGAGCAACGCCCGGACCTGTAGTCTAAGAGTGATCAGAGAACAGGAATTCATTGCATAAGTACACAATAATATATTTGCTTGTAAATTGAACATATACTATTTCTACAAAAACCAAGTCAATATTCCCCTACACGTAATAAGGGAAAATCCATAATTACAAGGACTTAATTACAATTTCAAAAAATGATATTAAGTAATACACCACAGTCGTTTTGATTAATTACACACACGTTTTATTTGGCCGTGAAATGTGAGATTTGGGCTGAAGATGACTTCTCATCAGATCTTAATTAGGGCGTTTCAAAATCGACGATATGGCATTTCAAAATCTGCCTTTTTTATTCCTTTTTTTAAATCAAATCATACGTTTCAGAATCAGCAAATCTAAATCCGGTCAGTGACAGACAGATAAACCAAAAACACATGAAGACTTCGTCGCCGAGTCATTCAAGCCTCCGTCTTCACGTCCAAGAAGGCATACCTTCGACGTAGCTGCCGAAAGTCTTTGTCACCTAACCCCAGGAGCACGCTGAGGTATTTGTCCGCTGCATGAGGGGATCCGATGTAAAGGTTCAACTATCCATAAAAACGCAGTGTACCGGTCCGCATATGCCTCAAAATACGGTCTCGACAGCATCCTGGACATCGATAGAGAGGTAGTTAGCGTACATCGAGCGTTTACCTGCTAGTACAGCGCAACATTGACTACCCAAGCAAGGGTCTATGCGTCGGGGTCACTGTCGCGCTTTCCGTCGTGATCGCCGAGTCATCTTGCTAAAGTGCTCAAATACGTCGGATCTTGAAATACATCAGCCCTTGAGCTGACGTATTTCAAGCAGTCAAATACAGTGTATTTCGCGTGCAAATCCGCTGTATTTCACCGGCTTTTTCTCTACGAAATACAGGGCATTTCAGTCGATTTTGAAACGCCCTATTATATGCGTTTGTCATAAATCTGACCAATGTCCGGATGAATAGAGTGAAAACGAATGTAAAGAGGTCAGACCGCTTTTGGGCAAAGAATTGGTGTATATAAGTACTTCGAGCAATAGACAACAGTAGAATACTAATACTACTATTTTTCTAATACTAATCGTAGTACTACTACATGGAAACGCTTCTAGCGTAGATCCATCACTGTTGCCCAGTCAAGGTTGGCCAACGCCTTCACACACTTCAAATTGTCTGGGTTAGTAACCCAGACAGCATTGTGTGCGAGGCTGACCTCAATGGTTTCATCTTCGCCTTCCTTTTCTTCTTCTTCCGCCCACCAGCCGACCTTGTTGAGCTGCTTCTTCATGTACTGCACTTTGCTCGACAGTCGGCTGACCTCCTTCCTTTTCGAAACTTGCTTGGCGACGGCCTTTGGACCACAACCGTTCTTGCGCTGGAGGTGCAGCTTCCGCTTGTTGCAGGAGCTGAGGGTAGCGTGGCACCTCCAGCAAGGTTTGGTCTTGCGGCCCTTAAGCCGTCCAGGTTTGTGCTTGGGTGGATGACGTAGAACGGGTGCCATGGTACTTTAAAGTGAAAGTGAAATGTAGTTATGTTTTGTCTGTAGCTACGTACTTGTCTTCTAGAGCTCTTTACGAGCTCCACCAATTTACATTGCGTTTACTAACTCACCAATCTGCATGTCCCTTATTAGTAACATAATAGTAATGATATTTTAAAGCACTGACCTCAGTGCTTGTAATGTTGCACATTATTTTCACAAATCTCAGTGCTTCAGGATGATTTATGGAAATTCCTCATATAATGTCACATACGAACGGCTCCAACAGAACGGTAGCACGCATGCGATGATACGAAGCCTGTGTGCGTGCTGCTGCAGCATCTACAGACCTCGGTTGTGGTTCAGTTGCTTGATGACGCCGATAGCGACGTAGATGATGACGACGAGGAACTCTTCATCACCACGATAGCCTAGCGACAATCTTGAGGAAACGCGCAAGTCGTGCAAAGCTGTGGATCATGACAGCCATGTTGTGGTTTAGTACTACTGTTCCACCACCAAGCAAAATAAAATCTCTCGCAGCGTCGTTGATCAATCATGTCAAACCTTCATTTCTTACTCAAACCTCCCGATTTGTTTGAGTAGATTTCAGAAGAAAAGGACGGGATACGAAGATTTGATTTGATTGGCTGCTGAAATATACTTTCGAACCGTGATAACCCCTACAAGGGGTAGTGCCTTCAACAATTCCTGTCGCGTGGATGTCGGCCGAAGGAATGATGTTTCACGAAAGTCGCTGGATGACAAGATGTCTTAGGCCGACAAATGACAATTCTTACGAACTGTGAATTGGCAGGCGATTCGCCTCGAGTGGTACTTTCGACCGCAGTTGGAATTTAGAGATGAATTCATAATAATGCGTGAGCTACCAGGTTGAAAGTGATACACACAAGATAGTTCTGTAGCGTTGTGTTACATGCAACTAGTCAGAGTATGGTTTCAAGGGGAATACATCAACCTGAATACAGGCTTCCACCTCCATTTTCGTATTCCGACTTGTCATTAGGAGAGCAACGGAAGGTTACTTCTTTCAATCTTATACATGTAAGAGATGGAGAAGAGAACCGCAATTCATTCGTTTAAGAAAGTGCCCTACGTTCACCAATATTTGCAACATAGATATTCTACTAAACCTTATCCCTAATAATGACCAATTCGCCTGCCGAAGGCAGGCGGGATTAAGAGCAGCGCGCAGCGCTGCAAGACTAGGGTCAAACGTTCGAGCTAGGCTAAGAAAGGTTTAGCATCGACGTGCGAAGCGAAGTCTTCGCGCGGTGTGCTAAACCTTGACATTCACTGTTCCTCCCTGCAGTTTTAAGGCAGAGAAGTAAGCAAGTTGCTTGAACGTCAATTTTATGTGCCAAATATTGGCGAGCCTAGGGAGAGCCTCCGTTTAAGTTCAATTTTTGCCTCGCATACATTGTGACGGGGGTCACACGCACTTTAGTGTGAGGGGAAGCGTTAACTTGCTAACTACAACAGACGCCCGGCGTCTCTGCTGTCTCAGTAGGAAAGGCCCTGCCTCTACTGTTGTGTGAGGTACAGAGTACCGAACGAAGCTAGGCACCCCGGCTCGGAGTGTCCCGAGCCAAATCCTGCACCGTTTTCCGCTGAACCTACCCCTCATTATCCGCTGCTGGATTACTTACTCCGATTATCTCTGAGTAACTCCAATTTATACTCTTAATTAGATACCGAATATGCTAATAGTTATTGACGTCGCGCCTGGCTGTACCTCCCAATAAGTGCCTCAAATCGCCGGACAAACTAACCGGTTTTCCCAATAAATTTAGACGGAATTCACAATAACGTTCTCGTGACTTGAACATCGACCACAAAGGCAACGATTTGTGTCAAATTGACATGCTGCATGTTGCGTTGACCGGGTGTATATGAAGCCGCATGGCCGCCAACGCAGTGATTACATAAAGAAACTTCAGTTTCGCGTGCATGCATTCCTTTAAAGTTATCGCATACGTCGTGCTTTCTGACTACCGGTAATGCCCACTAAACGCAACGGAACGATTGTTTTCGCGTGCAAATGATGGGAAATCAAGGGCACAATTAGTTTATGGACGAAGCGTCAACGGAGGCAAGCGGTTGCAAAAATGCGTAGCCATAGCAAACCCGCGCGGGGTTCCCGAGAAATAAGACCGCGTGTTATTTGCGGAGGTGGATCCAGCGCCGAGCATTCCATCAATATGAGCGTGACACCCGCCAGGGCATTTTATATCATTATATCCCGAGCGCAGCGAGACGCGGGGATACCGGAGGGAGCGGCTGGTCACGTGTGTATGATGATACTTGTTGTGAGAGCTCAGTGTGGAGCGACCATTTTGAGTTAACGTTGGTTGCACTCGATTTCCCATCAATTTGCACGCGAAAACAATCCCAACCCAAACGCAACTCGCTTCCTCAAACGCATTCAAAGTACAATCCTAACTGCACGCACATATATACGCTCCTACTCAGCACAGTAACCCCAAGCCTCACCCACGCCTCGTACACGCAAGCGTGCATACGTACGTTTCCAGCGCCATCGTTCACGCTCGCTGCTCAATCCGCTTGTCTCCTAGCCTCCAAAATGGCAAATGAGAGCGGGTGGCTGACAGCAAAGCGATTTTATACAGTTTCAGAGGGAGCTCTCGAGTCACATACTGGGCACATACTTCATACTTTCTCGTGAAATAGTATGTGGCTGCAACCAAGCCGAAGATGTTTTATGAAATAGCCCGTAAGGAAATAAATAAATTGTTTAGTATGTTTTTCTCATTGTTTACGTTGTTTTGGGTTGAATATTAAGCACCTGCTGCGACTCGAAGTTGCTGTCAGACAGGCTGGTATGCGTTTACGTGCCGTCGTAGCGGTCGTAATGGAGGTATCTGGTGATCTTCATGCCTGTGGCGAATTCTCTGTACCTGTCTTAGTGGCTGGCGTTGCTGTCCCTCATATCCGCGAGGAACCGTTCGTGCTGTTCAGGCTGCTCGTTTAGCCAGGCTGGAGGATAAATGTTCTTGCAGATGCAAGTATGGTGTCCTGGTTCGCTGCTATTTCGTAAAGACTCAGCGTAGCAAACGCAGGCTGCAGTTGTGTCGACGGTGTGTCTTTGTGGATGTGAGCTCCACTGCGATACCATCGTAGTGAAGGTCCAATATGCATGTTTCATTTTCTTTCATAGGTTGACCACCTGAACCAAACGTTTTAAAACGGTTTATACTTCATTTATTTGAAACGCTCTTCTAAATGAATGGATCAATAATAGAAATCATACTGGTGCTCTCACCATTACTGGAAAACTTCTGCACCAAGAGCCATACAATTTCGACGTACCTAGAGGTTATTGTGCGGTAGCAACTTCCAAAACCAATATTAGTGGCCTACACTTACAGACAACGATGGTGAAAGACATCATACTGCGCTCCGGCGGGCTGAAGTACCAGTTGAGCGTCACATGTCTTCAGTTAATGTAACGGTGTATGTATGCATCGTTAGCGTAACCTACGCCAAATCAAAGATATGTCAGTATACTATGTTCGCAGTTTATACTCCGTCCTCTTCCTCGAGCTCTGGATGCCTTGAACCTCGATTTCGGGGTTACTCTCGGCAACGCCACATACAGCTGACCATGAGAGAAGCAGGGTGTCGCCATGTACAATCTCAGGTGCACCACTGTTTGCCTTTGCGCTTTGTTGATGGTCATGGCGAAAGCAGGCTGCACCGAGAACTGCTTGCGTCGCAAACGGAACGGGAAGCCGCGAACGTCATCTCGGTTGATGAAGACAATTCTAGGAATCAGCACGTGTTGTCCTTTACAGTCGCCCGTCATGATCGCCGCGTGAGGCTTAAACTCCACAACCCGCAGTCGTGTCCCGTTGCCCAAACCCAGCGCCAGGTTTAAGTTTCACATCATCGTGCTCGGAATTCCCTTCTTGAGTTTGAGTTTGTGTGGTGGGATTTCGGGAAGGTTTATCGAATGGAGAACTTCAGTTTTGAAGAAGCTTCCGTCGTCGTCTTCTACGAAGTCAGTTGCAATGTACTCATGGGCCGCTCCAGTCAGACGCTCCGCCACCGCATCATTGATGCGGTTAACCATCGCGTTCGTTGTTGTCAAGCTTGTTCGACTTGCAAAATACTAATCCATTGCTACTTCAGAATTGTTGACGTCGGCGTACATCTCGTTGATAAGCTGCGTGAGGCGTTTGGGAATAGCACCCGGAAGTATTTCCTCGTCCTCGTCATCATTTTCGTCAAGCGTGATGGCAGGGTTTTCCACTAACATGTCCCGTGGGAACTTCAGGTAGTCACTGCCAAAAGCTTCGTTCACGTCATGTCTCCCTTCCCCCACCTTTAGAAAGAAATTGGAGAACGCTGCCATCTCTTTCGCAGTCGTAGTATTCTGGGCTGGGCGTACACGCGTGTTCTCAGTCAGTCGAACTTGTTGGAGGTGGGGCCACAGCGTCGATGACTTCAGACAGGCATCGAAATTTTGCGCAGGCGAGCCTATTTTAATCACATGGCCATGCTTGTTTTCTCCAGCTACTCCTCAAGTGGGACTGCTCGTAAATGCTGCAAGCCGAATTATAGTCTAATTTTCACCGGGACCTTGAATGTGGAATGCGCAGTTCTGCCTCCCATGGCAGTGGCGACGCAATTCCGCTAGATGCAACGACAATTACTATTTGACCTGACAACCGCACCTTCGCCAGTAAATTCCGAAGAACTGTTGAGTTCCCAGTACCCCCCCCCCCCCCCCCCCCCCCCCCCCCCCGGCCCGTCCTTGAAGAACAACTTCTTGCCAACTTCAGGGGCTTCGACAGCTTGATAATCTGGTCATAAATGACGCGTTGTCCCTCGTTCAGCTGATCTTCGGTGTCCACAAATTCCTCTAGCACCGAATCGTCGTATTATTTGCGCGATCGACGGATAAGGTTGTTTTCTAGCAGAGAGTGAAGCATCAGTCTCGGGAAATCATTCAGCTGGGGATGGCCAAAGTCATGCACGGAATACCCGCTAACCTAAAATAGTTCCTAAAGGCTCTTCAAAATCTCAAACGTGACCACAGCCGAATTGACAGGGTCCATCATATCAAGATGTTTGTACGTAATGTCTCAGGAGAGTTCTTCGTGAAAACTTTCCCAGAGGCCACGGACTGCCTTGAATAGGAAAATTGAGCAGACGTATGCACGCTTCAACCGGAGGAATGCACTTGGCACTCAGGTACCGTACGATCTCGTTCATCTTCCGTCGCGTACTCTCCTTCTCTTCCCGAACTGCTTCAACAGAAATCATGGTCATATCGGATCCCTTGTAAACGTACTTGTACAGGTACTTGATAGCCGTCATGCCAGTGCCAATTTCGAACAAACTTCGACGCTGATGTGGCAATTGTATTTCTGCGATAAGTACGGGTTATAGGGAACAACCCACTGGTCGATCGTGGCATTGTTAAACTCCCTGACTTTGTGCTTGAGAATGCATGTAGTCCGTCGTCATCGCCTATACACGGGATAACCTTTTTCGTTCGCGCGAGTAACTTCCACCAACAGGTTTGGGTACCCTTTAGTGCACCTACCGTCTTTCATGCACGTACATGTAGGATTGGTCGCGCCACTGGTCCATGCAAGATCGAAGACATTACGGTTTCGTAAAGTTGGGTGTTAGCCTCCATATCGGGGATTTCAGCCGAAACCAGCTTGCCAATAAATTGACGGGTTGACGGTTTGTTCTCGTGTGCCAAAATAACGAAGATGTGAGCGTGAGGCATCCTCGCTTCTGAAACTTGACCACTTATATCCACGCAAGAACGCGACCCAATACGCCTTCGCTCAAATCCTTTAGAAAGGCATCCCGTTCCTGCTGTTACACACGCGCGACGATGTCAGGTCGGTCTTGAGTGGGCTGGCCTTCTGGAATTTTGTCGACAATCTCGGATAGCAAGTCTTCATCACGAAGGCGTTTGGCTTTCCGTACTCTCGTACAATTGCCATGGCGTCTTGATAAGACTTGTACATGAAACGTGGACATCCCATGTGCGAAGACGGTAGAATGACTCGCTTCCCAACTGCGTTTAGGAAATGTCTTGGCCTGACCCTGTTTCGTCAGGATGGACCAACCTGGTGTCGTTGCGATCATACTCCGTTAGAAAGCCCTCGCCTTCTCCTAGCCAAACTGTATCTTCGTTTAAAATAGCGTATTGATCGGCCCTAAGTGTTGTTGGATTCGCGGCTACCCCATGGAGTTGTTCTTGCTCACATCGCGTGTTGACCCACCGTCCAAGGTTGGAAGAGGCGCCCGCCCTGGTGAGCGCAGCCTGACCCCCAACCTTTTGGTGGAGTCGATACGCTACGTGTTCGCGGATACCTTGCGCGTTTACGGCGTCGTACTGCTCCATCCTCATATGTGTCCGTTTAGGTCCATCCGAGTTCGCTGTAAGGAAGTAGGAGCGGGTATTGGAGAGGAGCGTACTTCGCGTCAGTCTCAAAGAGGCGCAGAAGTTGATGTTCTCGTGGTCATTGGAGTAAACCTCGCGGTTGACGCAGAATCCCGTCCTCGATGAGAGTAGCGCCAACTTCTGAAATGGATGGTAGATTGTGCGTGCCCGGTTGCGAGGGATTAATGTGTTGGCGGAAGACCAAGTTGACTACATCATCCATATCGCGTTCGCTGATTTTCGCTCCAAATGTGAGGTACTCCCGAGCAAAGTGATTTTGCCGTTGCATCATTTGATCGGTGTCCAATAAAGGGACAGGATCAAGATCCGTGGAGATGATCTTACGGCGTTCTGCACGTCGTTGCATGTCAGGATCTATAATGTAGATCTGCGCGAACTTGTGGGTGGACTCTCTCATCATTGTTGCGGTCGGTTTATGGCAGTAGCGATCCGAGGTAGTAAGCCACCGTGCCTTGAATTCGATAGGTATACACACCTCATTGACCTGTCATGATCATGTCCTGACGGACACCTTCGAACCTGTTTCTGTTGGAACAAGAAGCACCAATAGACGTGAACACAAACGCCTGGGTGTAGGCGCGGACATGACGGCGGAAAGCGCTGTCCCCATATAGCTGCAGAAGTTGACGTGGAGCAGGTCGTAGAGGGAGCAATTTGACATTTCCCTGCAGGCAGCAGCCACCGGGGCCTCCGCTGGTCAGTTTCACGCGTTGTAGCACTGGTATACTGTAGTGCCCGGTAGCTTATGGTGTCCGTTGACGACGTTGGGATCAGTCATGCTGATCACCACGAAACGCTCGTGGTTTCCAAGTGCATGATCTTTGCAGAGTGATCTGAGACGAATCCGTTCCCTCTCTCGCACAGCCTCACGTTCTCCCACCGTCCGCTGCACCCGGCGTACGGCTCGAGCGGAAGAATTAGGTTCTCGCTCTCGGTATTGTTCCTCTTGATTCTGGCGGGTGCGCTGTTCCTATTGTTCTACTCAGTTTCATTCTCGCTGCGCTTGGAGTTGGCCCTCACATTTTTGGTCACTAAGGACGCCGCGGCGCTCGGCTGATCTCTGTTTAGTTCTTTCTCGCTGAGATGCAGTCATATTGACCCTTCGTGGTCGCGTCTGCTCGGCGTCACATTCCCGTCTGGCTGTCTCGCGATCAGCATATGTAATCGCTGGATTAGTAGCACCCACCCCCTGCTGTTCCGCAGCCTGATCAACAATCTCTGGTGGAGAGCCGTCATGCTCAAGGAGAACCCGGAGCAGGAAGCTCGTCTGCGCGAGTTCGTCAAGACATCATCAAACAGAAGCTCCGCTCGACCTCTACGACAACCCGATGCCGGGCAAGGCTGTCGTTATCCTGTCGAGTAGAAAGAGCGGTGGCTATTGTACGGCGGCTCCAATTACCCTATCTTCGACTGACGCAGCCTGGACTTGCACACGTTCGCTTACTTCAAGTGCCTTCAGCCTTATTTAGAGTGTGGCGCCGGCTGTAAAGTCGCGTCAGGCGCCTTTTGTTATTTCTTGGGGGTCCCTCCACTCCGTCTCGCATATACGCGTATGGTTTCAGCGAACGCCTCCTCAATTTTAACACGCGTCCACTTTCGTTTAGTTCGAGCCATCCTTTCGAGAACAAAACTGCGTAACGTGATGCATTAGACGTAAAGTCCAAGTACGCTGCTCGTAGCAGCAGTCGTTCATACCGCTTGTTCCCATCGCAATAAACCAACTACTTACCCCACAGTCAAAAGGCCTTACGGTCAGGAGCGGTTTTAGTTTGCAAATTGTGCAGTCGGCATGTCCGAGTTGGGCTGCCGAGAAAGTACTGAAGAGGCTTCGTGCGATATCCCTTTTGCGCATTAAAAATGGTTTGACCGTAATGGCCAAAGGACACATTAACGACCACCCCAACAGGTTCGCCTTCGGGTTTGTGGTTAATGGACCAGTTGCCATATGTACTCTCGCGCATAGTGGGCGGTGGGCCGTAGTCCCTTAGTACAGCAATTTCAGGAAGGAATAAACCCACAGGAACCCCAAATAGGAATAATCAACAGGAACCCGTTAAGAATAAACCCACCCGAGATTAAACATCCCCCTAAATAGCCCTAGGAGCGTCGGACTATATGTGCGTAGTGATCGTGTAGGCTACTATGTCTAACCAAAATGTATACACGCTGTGTACTTTGTCTAGTGTCCGGCGGCGTGCGCTTTCAACTTTGAAATAGAGCGCAAAATCACATTCGCATCATACATCGCCTGTAAAGTACGTAAAATATAGACCACACATAAATTATTATTAGCGAATCACAGCCGCCTTCGCTGCGCTCGACAGCTAAAGGTTGTTTTGACCAATCGTGATACCGCAAAATCTCATCAAAATCTGCGGACAGACTGACGGACGGACAGTCAGGTTGGTCGAGAGAAGTGCTGATAAATCAGTCTGAATGTCCGGTGCCTCGACAGCATTCAGAGTTTCAGCATAGCTAAATTCGACACCAAGAGTCGAGCAAGATAACTTTAGTCTGGTAGTGGTATTTCTGCCAAAAGTAGGGTCATCACGAAAACCAGCCAAACCCAACATCACCTTCGACGAAGGCCGAGTCGTTTGCAGCCCAGTGCAAAAGTCGAGACGATTGTAGGTCCAGCACTGCAGCAATACAAATTCAAAACCACCCGAGGTGATACAACCATCTACGTGAAGCCTAACCTTCGTGCTAAACAGAAAGAGTAGGTAGCGTTGACAGCAGCTAACTGGCGGGGGGGGGGGGGGGGGGGGGGGGGCTTGATATTGCCAGAGGCAATCACCACAAATTCAGAACCGACAGAGGCCTTTCGTCCATAACCTGTTTGCTTTTGCAGTTAAGGATATGCTGCCCAAGCTGTCGGCATTCGTCTGACGACTGCTTCTGGAATCCAAGTCGCGGCACACGCCAATGACAGTTATATATTAGAATGTAGAGATGTTCAGGTTGGGCATATTGCCAGTACCTACTGGAAGACTACACACTCTAGACAACCCGATGGTAGTCAAATCTACACGCGCGGATTCCTCGCATGTAAATCGGCAGATGCAACAGCCAAATCCGGCACTGTTTCCCGCTGAACCTACCCCTCCATTATCTGCTGCTTTGGTATTAACTCTGATTACCTGTGAGTAATTCCAATTTATCATCTTAATTAAAGACACTACATCCCAATAAGTGCTCCAAATCATCGGACAGCCTAATCAGGTTTCACAATACTTGCTATATGTAAATCAGCCCATTTTGGCTTTTGCTAACAACTGATAAAGATGTTGAGGTCTTGGAAGCGAGGCTTGGGCTGAGCGGAGGGAGTTCTGCNACCGGTTAATGGGTACAACTGGTACACAGTACCCAAAACCAGTAACCCTCAATAACTACAATACCAGGGGGGGGACTCCCTCCTGTCGGAGCGACGCAAAGGTGCCGCTCTTCGAAGGCGCTGATGCGGCTCCGCCGCGGACGCCATTAGTCTTACACGGATATGGGCGTTGGGGCCGGTGCCCCTTGGCCATGAACTCGGCGGAGGGCAACTCGACGAGCGCGGAGGCCGACGAACCTCGCGCTCAGTGCTAGGCTGTCGACTTCCCTGCTGTATGATGACCACGGCATCACCCAAGAAGATACTTCGGCGGCGAGGTTCGACTTACTCGAGGGAGACTATTGCCCGAGACTTTTCGTCAAGACAAGGCGCTCAAGGGGATTAGTATCGACACAAGAGCAATGCAAGATTACAGATTAATGACGCGCTGACTGATATCGCCGGTGGCTGCGGGGACGCAGTCATCGGTGGTTGCACGACAGCTGAATTAGTGACCCGGTTCAGGAGCTGTCCAGGACTAACGAGGGAGACAAAAGCAGCAGATATGCCGCCACCAAGCTCAATGCATCCCCCGCGTAGTGGGGTCATTCATTCCGACACACGAGAGCTTTGGTGGAACCGTAGGGGCTCAAATAATTTCTCGGACCACTATTAGGGATACTGGACGGACCACGCCGAGTAAGGACAACCTAGTAACAGAGCGAAACTACGCACAGCGTTCACATACAATACCCGGGGTGGGTGGGGTGAAAGCCACCTTGCTCGGCAGGCCGAAATAATGCCTGTGTTTTATGGTCCGATATATGCTACTATGCGGACGGACGTTTTCTATGCAAGGCACAATACATGTACAGACAGCCCCTCTACATTCCCCCTCTATAGGGATGGTCGCTTTATAAGCATAAAGTTGGGTTCCCGAACGATCACTTCGCACAAGCCGCATACAAAAGTCACTCTCCCCCGCTAAAAATATAGAATGCCAGATATCTTTTAGAGGGGCGCTTAACAATGGGATACGATCGATTTGTAAAGTAAGCCTACGAGCTTGCAGCTGACATAAAGTAGTTAAGGAGATACATTTGCTGCCGTAGCTCCTGCCTCTGGCTTAACTCCTCGTGATATTCCCGCTGGACAATGCGTAGGCCGCGCAATGCTACTACTGGAAGGCCTTTTTCATCACATGGGGCGATAAACTTGCTAATGTACCTTGCTCTCTGCCGCCGTTATCTCCACAGGTGAAGCTTCGCCCAGGGTGACCTCGTCCTCGTCATTTATGTCTTTCCTTACGCTGTAAATGCCCTCGTCTATAGGTTCCTCCGTGACGATGTATCTTCATCTGGGTTCTTTAATAGTCATTGGCTATTTTAAGCTCAGTTGACACACCATCGAGCATCTTCATCAAAAATTGTACTCCTTTTTCCGAGTCCGGTTTCGCCAGCGGGACTTCTTGCTGGCTTTGAGAGTCTTGGAGATGGTCACCTGGCAGGACATTCAGCAAGTCTTAACGTCGTCTAAGCCCACTCGGGCAAGCTCTCCCTAAGTCAGAGCTGGGTATAGTTTGAGGTGGCAACAAAGCTCGATGCGCTGGTCATTGGAGAACGAGTCGCGACAGCAAGGTCTCCGTAGGTTGGACGGCGTCCTGCCTGATTGTGAGGAAGTTAACGACGCAAGCCACCCACACGTGGCGCGCGAGGACCAAAGGGTGGGTACACTTTTTATAAGAAAACCTCTTTATAAGGAATACACCCTCCTCCCGCACCATCTTATAGAGGGGTTTGCCTGTTCAACTCGTGTTTTTTGTGTCCCCTCGCTCCTTACTAGGGAGTCGGCTTTCTTAGCAGAATATAGAACCGCCCCCACTTCGGATATCGATATTTACATCTGGTTACTCAGGGTATTAAACTTCGAAGGTTATTCCGACGCAGGTTGGTCACGTGAGCCACAGATGCCGGATCTGCAACGCGTTGAGCAAGGAGACAAAGGCGTGAAGGACGACGGCATGGAGGTGGCCACTGAGCGCTATTCAAAGTCTAGCTAGTGCTCGAATGTTGTCCATCTGCCCATCGTGCGTGCGGAATCGAAATTGGACTCGACTACCGTCTTAACTCGTACCAGACGCAAATACGTTAATTTCGAGGGTGAACAACAAAATGGTTTTCCAGCAGACCCTCGTTTTGCACGCATAGATAACTAGAACGCCTACTTGAACACATGCTGCTTCTGCCATATGTTGTAGAGCCCGCCAGTGCAAGCCTTGCCACCGGCCTTCAGCGCGCAGATGGCCTCTTCGCAGACGCCGTCAGCTTTACTGAGGAGGAGTTGGAGCGCTCGCCTGCGCTGTCATTCTTGACCCTCATTCTACCCTTCAACAGCACAGTCAGTTCAGCCACCTAAGAATGCACCCGACAAGAAGCGTATCAGCTACACCCTAGACTTAAAACACACCGTTCTCAGCGAGTACAAACCTTATGTACGAGACTATGGGTTCGAAGCTTTTGCCAAAAGTATAAGGTGCCGCCAACTCCCATCGTCCGCGATTGGCATAAGAACGAAACCAAACTGAAAACCACTGCAAAGGATCGCCAGCTCTCCATGCGCAGGATGCGTAGATTTCCGGGGGTGGGACGAAAGGCTGAGTTCAAAGCCTTGGAGCAGCAACTGCATGTCTGGGTGGTGACCAGGAATAAGAAAGGTTTAAGATAAGTACATCCAGCTACAGGCACTGAACATAAGTCGTAGTATGGCTGTGGGAGATTCCTCTGTGGAACAACAGGACAAGGAGTTCAAAGCTTCGTGGGGAAATTTAAGAACCGCTACAACATCGTTTCGAGACGGCAGACAACTACAAGAACACGCCAAGTTGAAACAACGGCTGTGTGCCTTGAATTCATTCAGAGGGCACATACACTCATTGAGGAGCACCAAATCGAGCCCTGCACCATCATCAGTATGTACAGGTTCCAAGATACTTTGAAACAGAACCAAAGTCGACGATTGTTACACGGGGTCTCCGAGAGGTTCTTTTACGGAAGGGAGGCAGCAGCCATAAGCGTTTTACAGCAACGTTCTCTATCACCGCTGAAGGTGAGTCCCTGAAACCTGAGGTTTTGTTATCGAAGCTGAAAAATAAGCCAAAACTGGGGGTGTTGAGTAGGAGATCATGGTGGACGTGAACCCAACAAGGATGTGGGGCGATAAAATCCTGTTAGACCATGCTGAAGCCGTTTTCTGTAGCCGTCCACAGACGCGATAAATCGAAAGCCCAAGCTGTACATCACTGATTCATACGGATGCCACGTCAAGCTGTTCAACGATCAGCTTCTGCAACGTTACAACATTTTCGTGCTGTTGGTACCACCAAACCTGACGAATCTCCTTCAGCTACTTGACGTAACTGTGAACAGAAGCTTTCAGGCTTTCTACAGCGACAGGTTCTAGGCCTATATTACCGGGGCGCTAGACAACCCAAAGCTGCAAACTAAACAGGGTAACCCAAAGGTTCCACTACAAAACGGTTTTGGAGTGGCCCTTGACTGGATCAAAGTTCAAGATGCAGGCGAGATAAGCAAGACATTTCGTGTGTGCGGACTGGCTGCCCAGCAATTATTCGACGTGAACGATCTGCACCCTCCTTGCGGGAGCTTCTGGACTCGAGTATTGATCTGGATGAATGGCATCGGAGATACGAAGATGGGATTGACGAAGATGACGACTGCGAGGAGATCTGCATTAATCCGCCTTCGTGGTATATTCCTGAAGATATTAACTCAAGTCTGTTGTTTATATGCCTCCGTTTTAACCTCGCTAGCTCAGTTTCCGAGTATATGACTCTGTTGACGGAGTTTATGGTGAACTAGAAGACCTTGAAGACCTTCTTGACGATGAGTACATTGCATCAATCAGAAACGGCAAGGCAGTGTTTGATGAGCTGGAGTTGTTTGCTGCTTCAAACCTACATAGCTGCAACATCGAGATGAAAGCGCTCAACGAGAACTGCAAGGTGATTTCTACGTACACGTACAGCGTTCCTGACGCCGCTCGATCGATATGCATCGCCCGACTTAGCCCACACATCGTGTAGCAAGTAGAAGACACGCAGGTATAACAAAATATTGGCCTTCGCGCTTTCACGTTCTTCAAAGGTTCGCTGTTGCACTTTAATATAACGCTTAGGTGTTGTATTAAAATAGAACACCCACTGGGCGCCTTCCAAAACCTACATAAAAACGGTTTTATTAGGGCGGATTAAAATTGCGATTAAATGAGCCATTAAACGTCGATTTATTTCGTTAGACGAATCATGAAACAATTCCGTTTGATCGAGGTTTTCAAGAGCGTGCGTCGTTTATTCGAGTGCCTGACCTTGCAACCGAATTTAAATGTGTTTGTAGTCTTGATCTTCAACACTCTCTTTCGGCAAACGATCAACACTCTGCTTTTTGGATTTGGACGCCTTAGATCTTGAAAGACCATTTCGAAGGCGTCTCAAGTCGTCTTCACGCGATCTCACCTTGCGCGCTCTAAACTCATGCGCTAACCTTCCTTCGACGGCCTCACAATTCAAAATCACTTCTTCAACGAAATTGGAGTGAAGACGTCACAGTTAGACCGTGCCGCAGGTACTCGCAATGTGAGCGTACAACATGATTTATGCCTTCGTGAGAAGCCCAGACTGCGTTTAGACATACATGTTTGCCTGTGAGCGCGGATAGATACCCGGTGGGCGAGAACGATTGCTCCCAAGTAACTGCGGTGAGCATTCAAGATTGCGGTTTTATGCCAACAGGTGTGTGGGCTGCTTATTACTCTGTTTTGATATACACACAGATCGATTAGTCTTGCAGAAGTCCCAGGGCCACTAGCGCCCCCTCCACCGATAATCGTTTCCGACGGTGAGCCGAGCATTGGGATTTGCACACTTGCTTACTCGTACCGATATAATGTTGCCAAGCTAATAAACTCCTACGCAGGCTGCATGGCCGAAATAGGCGGTAAGCGCAAACGCTGCACTTCGAATCATGATGCCGTTGGTGCCAACCATGGCCCTGCCAAAGCACCAAAGCGGATGAAGCCAACTACGGGGTCCGATGCAGCATCCAGCAGCAGTACACGGCCCGTGAATGCCGTACCTACTATCGTAAGGACTGGAATTATGCAGACTAGCACATTGGCGTCGTTCCAGTTTGCTGACGACGTCTCCTGCACGCAATGTGATCACCGTGTCGTCGCTACCTCTTCGGCTGCCTCGTCGGCGAGATTCTCGAGCATTGCTCAGTCCAGTTTGGATGCGACACCGTCGGCCTCGGACTCGACTTGTCGACCGTTGAAATGTGGCTGGGCGACACTGATTCCGGCGCTTCGACGATAACCACGTGGTATCCTACGGGGAAGCCGACAAGTGCCCAGCCCTCCCGCGCATCCAAAGCCGCTTACCCTCTCAACGTCAGCATCGACTCAGAATTTATAATCTCGCAGACGTCGTTCCCGTCTTCACCGCTGCGAGCTTCTTCGCCTCCAATCACTACCAAGCTCAACTCACCCGAGCCATTATCTGTGTGCAGTTCTCCGGGCTTTGAGATCGTGGAGGTGGAAGGTCAACACAGCGGGCTGAAGAAGTGGCACCCTGCATCGTGGTCATCTCAAGTCGAGCGTCTTCATGCTCATCACAAACCCAGCTACAGGAAGGTTCCATCGCTGCTGTCCGACGCTACTGCGGGTGCAAGGTTAACTGCACCGCCGCCACCTGCTACAACGCGAAGAACAGTCTTTGCTGACGGTTCAACTGATCAGGAATGTGTGGTAATGCGCTCCGTGAGAGCAATCGGGTTCCAATCGGCAAGGGCGTCCGCCGAGGTGGGTTGGGACTAGCCGCTACTCGTGCAATTCCAAAAGGCAACATCATTGGAGTATACTTCGGACGGATTGAGTTATTCGGACCTCAATGCACTAACGGCCCGCCCGTACAGAATGCAGTTGAAGACGCGTTCGACGAATGGCAAATACCTCAGGATTGACGTAAGTGAGGCAGGCAGGTTTCGTCAATTAGCTAATCATGCTTACAACCCCTGCGCTCGATTCCATGAAGTGCAAACTGGAAGACACGTTACCGTCGTCGTAGTCTTCGTGCGACACTGTGACCTCGTCTGCCGCTGTGGCTGGGATGGGTGCGAGCACCGAGCAATTCATCATATCAGAGACCCCTGACATTAGTGGGTCGGGGGGGGGGGGGGGGGGGGGGGGGGGGGGGAGCAGAGAGGTGTCTACCGCGTATCCTGAGGGTTTTCTTGTTTACTTTGTGCATACGAACTATGACTTGATATCATCTTCAACATGAGGTTATATAACTTGGTTTCGAGTAGTTTTGTGCTGCCTCTCATTCCTCGATCTTCTCGCAAGTGCGCAGAAAGCAAAAGAAGATCATGGCAGTAAGATCAAGCATAAACCACTGATAAAGGTTCTGTCCCATGAGTGTCTACCATGCTGTGTGTGTGTTGTCGTGCAGCGAGGTCGCAGATCTGGGTATATCAACTATTCAGTCTGGGATCAACTGCTGCTGTGTGCTGTAGCCGAGAAGTTCATATCGATCGGCAGGAATCAGTGGAAGAAAGTCACAATTCCATACAATTCCCGGTACTCACGGACTCCTATAGAGAGGGACTTGGAGTCGTTACGGCGCAAGTTTAACAGCTTGTATAGCCGTCCGGTGACGGCGAGGTGAAGACATCCAAGAAGCCATTCTCTGGGCGAAGAAAATCCAGCTCGCCATTGAGGCGAAGGGCGGCAGTCATACCTCTTTCGACGGTCGCGACGAGCATACCGACGACGCAGCATCGGACAGCCCCCCCCCCCCCCCCCCCCCAATGTCTCACAGAAATCGATCGCGATGGCGTCTGCTGACGGCGCAGCTGGCTAGGAAAGTCGTGAGGAGAATCGACGTTTACTGGCTACATACGAGGACGACTGGGCGAGCGAGTCGGACACCAATGGAGGGCTAGACACCGTCACTCTGTGTCCAGAGTACAGAGTCTCCGCCCCTCACGCCAGTAGTTCCTGGTGTTGTGATAACCAGTTCTGACACACACTAGCTGCTACGTTGGAGCTATCCGCGTTTGCGGAGACGAGGAAGATATAGATGTCAGAGACGAAGAAGATGAAGGCGGGAGTGAGACCGAGAATGCTGCGCGGTTCGCAACGGCCATGCGGCCGACAACCACCCACACCCAGTCAACTGAAGCCTCTACTGTTACGCCAGCTACCGCCCCAGTCGACACTCCCACGACACCACGCTCAACAACTACGAAGCGTCGGTCGCCATCGTCAGGCTTCTCGCACACCGCCTGTCGTTGCCTCATCGGGTGGTGAGGAGTTCTATCGCGACCCAGATCATGCCATTGCTGACGCAAGGGAGAAGGCCCGAAATCCTTCGGTCAGGAGTGTCTGCAACCGCCTTGGTGTACAAGACCTTGGCGTCTACCGGCCGAACTCAAAAGTGTTCGTCTGGTGACGCATACCTCGGCACAAAGACGTTCACGCAAGCCAAAAGAACAAAGGCTGCTAAGCGACTGGCGCAACTGGGGAGAAGCTATCATCTGTCGAAGAGAAACAAACAGGCGGGGAAAGTGAAATGACTCGATTGCTACTCTTCTTTCGACAGGGTAGTGACCGCAAAGCCACTGCAGAGGAAACCCGCCGTCGCGAAGACAGAGACGCAAGAGAAGCAGCGGAGAAGCGTGACCGGGAGGAAAGAGAGCGCGTGCGTCAAAAGGAAGCCGAGAGTGAGAAGCAGAAGGCAGCTGACCGCGCTGCCCGTGAAAAAAAGTGGCAAGAAGAGAAGGAGGAGAGACACCGCCGCTTGGACGAGCGCATGGAACTAGAACGCGCCGAAGCCCGTGAGCGTCACACGGATATGATGATGATGATTGCCAACATGCACAAAAAGTAGCGACAAACCACTCATCAGAAGGGACAGCCAAGACGGCCTACGTTTCTAAAGCACTTGATGTTAGCTAAGAGAGATGCTGACGTGGAAAATGTTTAATTTACCGCACTCAAACATTGTATTGTGGTCCGTAAACGTGAATAGTTCATATATGGCTTATTCCTACGGTTCTCACTCTGTAGCTCGACAGTCGGAAGAGATTGTCTAGCCTCGTTGACCGCTCCTTCTTGTCACTTGGCAGTGACAGCTAAATACGGTGATAAACCATCTCAACCAATCCCATTCCCCACTCGACTGCCTGACGAACGAAGGTGATAACCCTCGACAACTTCTTGGCTACGGTTCGTACACAAGGCAGTAGCTTCGCCAGATCTTCCTCTTTCAATGGAGCTAAA
Organism: Phytophthora podocarpi; assembly: GCA_001314375.1. NCBI lineage: Eukaryota > Oomycota > Peronosporomycetes > Peronosporales > Peronosporaceae > Phytophthora > Phytophthora podocarpi. Next base: position 1,471 of record LGSN01001026.1, on the reverse strand, counting down.
AGCATCCCTGTCATGTCACCACCGCAAGGAAATGCGGTGTCAGCAACAAACCTGTAGCGTCGGCTAGGGCATAACAGTGGGCCACCCGACACTCTCGAAACGCGAGAGTCATATCGCCATCATTCCAACTTCCAGGGTAGTTATGCTTAGCCCATACGATAAGCCCATCATGACGGACGCGCAGCAACCGGTTACGCTCCGTGCGGATATACTCGTCATGCAAACGGCTACGGTGATCTTGAAGAGATGCAGACATCCGTTGTCTGGTCATGCTCATCGAAAACAGCGCTGCCCATATCTCTGCGTCCTTTTCTTGGAGAAAGACGTGTTGAGAAAGACAACGTGAAGAGCGACGGCAGAGGGGGAGAGTGTGGTCTGTCGCGCCTTCTGACATCTTAAAATATATAGACTAAGAATAGAAAAAATTGTCCTAAGGTCGCCAACCAGTTTTGTAGTGCCGACCTGTTTCGTGTTGCCACGCTGTTATCCAATCAAACTGCATAAATAGAAAGGCGGCAATGTAATTGGCAGATACGTCAGGGCCTCGCTTACTCTGTAATTTTCTATTTCAAGCACCAGTGATATTGGTGGGGGCAATTTCAGTTACCTGCCGTTGCAACAATCTCTACTGTAACTATCGCAGTCCAAGGAATTATGGACGGATGTTCGGCCACGGAAGTTGCTGCTGCACGCAAGATCCCTGCCAGCACGCTGCAGAAGTTGTCGGCTTCAAAGTACTCGCACCCACGTCCTCAATAAGCCCCAATTAACCAGCTGATCTGTCTGCATGTTAGCTTGACTGACCTTTCTAAACTTATTCCCTGATAAATCCGATCAAAGTTCTTCTTAATGGATGTGTAACCGCTGAACTGTCTCGTGCCCCAAATCGCTGATAAGGTCGAGATAGCATAGTGAAGCCAAGTTATAGCGCAACACGAAACTGGTTACCACACTATTTCGTCGCTGTTGTGCTTGGCTGTTTATTGACACCTTTTGTAACGCTCAATCACTGCGAAAAATCACAAGAATTGCTGAGAATGAGAGCTTTTCAAAACTGTCAGATTTTATCGCCAACTCCTCACCGCTTAGGAGCCATGACTGAAACAAAATGGGTTAAAAAAACACGAAATTGGTTGGCGACCTTACTGATATGTGTCGCATCCGGCCTCATTTACAAACATTCATTAAATACGGGCTCTATGAGCGCGACATATTAATCGTTTGATGACAGTTTCGGTGGCTGTGTTCAAGTGTTCCCGAAAAAAGTCCCCTAACCGCAGAATCAAACCTGCGGATAAACCAAGGGGCACCAAAAAATTTATGTAGGTTTTGGTAGTGCTCACTAGGCGTTCTATTTTATTAGAGCGCCTAGGCGTCTGGTACGAGATAAGACGATACAGTGCTTACAGTAATTAGTCTGAGTGAGACTAATTTATGTAAGCAGTTTTTCGACGAGCTCACATAAATTATT
>LGSN01001025.1:0-15723 GCA_001314375.1 Phytophthora podocarpi | reverse complement strand
TCCCCCCCCCTCTTCCGATTATGCTGAACCAGTGGCCGATTTCTCTAAATTTACAATTCATATCTTACGGTTGGGAAACCTATTTTCGCCCTTCTACGAGCACGCACGTCAGGATTCACAATGCAACTGTCTTGATAATGATACCGGACCAGGCGTATTTGTACCGTACCTACATTTTGTCACACCGATATCCGGTGGGTATATCCACACCCAACCCCATGCCATATATTTCATTCCAGGGTCACGTTCCACACCATTCACTTTGAGAATTCTCTCCAAATGTTCAATGTGGTCATGAGATTTGCGCCTTACTAAAGCACAATATTTTGGCAAACGGCTGCAAATGCATACCCCTGTCCAGGTGACCTTCCTGTGCAATCAGTAACTTACTTTTTGTATCGCCCCTCGCTGCAGGGAGTGAGGGGCGCGCTTTAGATACCATCTCCCTCCTGCATACCGGTACGATAGCAAAATTGCTAATCTCCAGTGCAATGCATTGCCTACAAATATGAAAAGGACACAACACAATCTCTATTTCAGTACTGTACCGGTATCGATTATCCAGACGGGAGAAAGATAGTGCCTACAAGTCGTGAAGAGCTGCTGATGTGCCCAGGTACACGGCGGGTATCTATTCGATATTAATGCAAAGACCAAGAATGATGTTTCCACCTTCTTTGATTATGTTCTTAGGGCGATTACGCGAGGTCATACATCGGCCTACCGCGAGACCGGCTGCCACAGTATAAAATTACGCATCGAAACGCTCTCGAGGAGAATCTGGCGACAGCCTACTGGGGCAACGGGTGTATACTTGGTCAATTGAAGATTTATCCAGAGGATGATCAATTTTCTGATAGGCAGTAAGATCCAGAAGTAGTTGTTAGCTATTGTTTGATAGGAACAGGTGCAGCGACTACCAGACCTTACTTTTCATTCTATATCGAGGTGCAACTAACTTTCTTTCAAGTGCCCAAGCTGCCTCAAGCATCGTAAACTTTCGCTCATTCGCTGCCTACATTTTTAGTCATGTCTCCAACTCGCATCGCTCCAAACATGCTCGCCTTCATAGGCCTTCACGCCCCCGATCTGACGGAGCTCGGCTACGTTCGAGTGCGTCGAGTGGAAGGCGACCCTGCGACTGTTTGCGTTGTTGGGCCTGACTCCGAAAACGACGGGCAAAAACTGTCAGTCCCAGTCTCCACGCTAGATCTTGGTGCAGTCGATACGTCTGAGGCAAACTTGTGGCCAAGCAAGTACGTGGATCATCCTGTCGCCCATGACCAGCCAAGTGGTACCCGCACCGGGCAGTGGGCCTACAGAGTCATCACTCGATATGAGATCAACTCTCAGGCGCCTGGCTTAGTGTCCTTTCCGGGGAGGAAGCCGTTTCTTTCAAGCTTTTGGAACCACTGAGGATTATCAAGGCTGATCATATTACCTACGGGCTTCAGGTGGGGGCGACGAGATCTGGTATGTTCTCAACCCCAATGAGCTACAACGCCAACAAGACGCTGCGTGTCGCAAGCGACGAGGCGATTTACCATCGTCGGTACGGTCGGCGCTCTCGGTGACCAGGTTAAGCTGGTGCACCGGAATGACCTCACTGAGGTGTCTGTACGTCGACAACATGTGCTGGACTGCCAGATGGGTCCGCGTAAGAAAAAAACTCTCGATCTTTATCGTGATTCCCAGGTAGCAAGTCCACTCGAGGTCAAGAAGACGGCAGGCCAAGTTTTGGCTACCCACACGCCACCTGTGACGGGGTTACACGTACAAGTGGCTCCATCACTTGTAACCTAACAGAAGTGGCTTCTGTTAGAAGTTAGTTACCTCCTTCCTTTGTGTGAGNCCCAATTACAATCATAGGATTCTGCCGACCACCTGTCGTCAAACCCCTATTACATAGTATGACTTTTAGGAGGTAACTTCATTACGAATAAACAAACAAAATACAGTTCTCAATTTCACCTAAAGTGTTAATTAGTATCTTTAATCTAGCTTTAATTACACTTGCAGGACGGAAGTATAATAAAGTTAAGTCTAAGAAACATACGCTTCCTCACACGTGCGCACACGTGTAAGCTTAAGTATTGGACTACGTAGACTCATTACAGCACCTGACGACTTACTGAGTATTTCCAGTACGTCGGACGAGGCGGATATGCAGGAAGTACGTCAACTGGATCGCACACTTGGGAAGCGCAGGCGTGCCTTTGATCATGACCAGAGAGAGCTTCGCGCCAGATTACTTCACGACAGCGATAATAACAGTGACAGCGATGTGGAGCCAGTACGAGGAGCGTTTCGACCGTCCACCACTCAAAGACGCATCAGCAGATCTATTTCGCACTCACGATTTTCAAGGTAAGTCCCCCCATTATGTACTTGAGCGGATGCAATAATCGAGAAATGCGACGTTTCATTATGTACTTGAGCGGATGCAACAATCGGGAAATGCGACGTTCGCGGCTTCCACTAGTGTGTCACGTCCTCTGGGAGTTCGGCTTCTTAGCGCGCGGTCTCACACTGATGCACTGCCGCCCGGCAGATCTGTGGGATCAAGTTAAATCCCAAGAGGCCAACGGCAGTTTTACGGACTCAGAGCGCAATACCCTTCGCGCTTCCCCAGCTGGTGCCTCCCGTAGCAACGATAGTGGAGCATTCCGGGGTTTTGCGAGTGTTTGCTCAAGCGTTTTACGTCGAGGCAGTCGCAGATCTCATCGACGCTGCGCTTACCTTTGTTGAACGGTACAAAGGTGTTCATGCCTCACACGCTATCGGCTGGAAATTAATGGCTTTCTGGGTTACCAGCAAGTTCGGAAAGTTCCAAAGTCTCATCGTTTCCCGCGACATTGACACCGCTCAGGAAGTACAGCAAGAATTCTCCCGTGTCGATGAAGACTTGCTGGAGTTACTGGATTTACGACGTTCTCACTGCAGCAGTGAACCTACAGCCCACCGCAGGCAGTCTAGCCAAAACACGTTCCGCCGTGGGGAGCGCCAACGTCGACAGGCATCTGTACCTGCACCAGTATTGGCAGCCCTGTCTTGCCAAAGTGATAAACGGCTGTGCATGAAGTCGATATCGGTCGTGGAGTGCTCTGGCGACGGTACCGGTGGCTGCTTCGACAGCAAGAGAGCCCATTTCAGGCCGAAATTCCTTCCCGATATCCTAAAACTTTACCACGGAAATATATCACGGCCTACTACAGGAGGCCAAGGACCAATGACTACTGAACCGCCCAGTTCACCACTTAGGCAGTCAAAAGAGATCGACAAGCTCCAATGATCGCTCTTCATGTTTGTTGCGACTGACACACGTCTCAGGAACCGACAAGCTTGAGCAACTACCTGAATTTGCGTCCGCGTTTGAATTAGTCTGCCCGCCTCTAAGTGTGCAGGGGGAAACAAGCGACACCGCATCAGAGGTATTTCTGTCCAATCTTGCAGTACTATCGAATTTATATCTGCCCGCATTGGTACGACGGGTTCTCGGCCAAACCACAGTCGACAGTAGACCGAACCAGTCACTCAATGAAGAGTCCATCCCTCTTAGCTCCTCCTGGCATGATGTTTACCGCCGCTGGAACTCGATCGTCCAAGAAGGGGTCAGACCACTTTGGACCAACGACAATTCCCGTGCACAACAACATTGTCCTTCAAACCATAAAGCTCGATCACTCATGCTGCAGCAGTGCGCCGTCACATTCGAAAAGAATAGCGCGATGGGCGTTATCTTGGCTTCGACGATGGGTGTTATCTTGTCTTCGACGCCCGCGTACTAGCTCTCTGGTCAGAGTTGTTTATCAGCCCCATATATGGGGGCTTCCGGTACGTGCCGGTACACGAAGATGACATGCACATGATCGCCTTCTCATTTGATGACTACGTTATCCTCGACCTATTCTGCGAGCTCGCATGGTGCGGATCGCCAGCCTTCTATTTGCTGGCGGTTCAGTTATCAACGACTTCTATGAATCCGCATCTCTATGCGATGTCGACCTTCCCGCGTGGAGAACGCAGAATAAAGCTCTTGGATTGCTCTGGGACACCGCTGCCGGAACTGTGTCGATCCCTAATGGCATGTTTGAGAGAACGGGCAACAGAGTAGAGATCACCATCTCCACGAAATGTGCCACGAAGACGAATCCGAAAAGGTTGCTCAGAGTATTTCGGCATGTGGCAACTTGCTTCCCACCCTCGCGAGCTTTTTATCAGAGGGATCACGTCGCAGCAATCGTTAGTCCGCCATTCAGGAAACATGCACTCAAACCAGAAGTGATCGACGACTTACGCTGGTTCCAAGCTGTTATCACTCAAAGCGACCGCTTCAATGGAATTCCGGTTGTTCAATTTACTAGTATCACATCCCCGAGCGTGCATATCCACATGAACGCTTCCAGAACTGGATTGGGTATTCCCGAGCCGCAGCGGTGATAATTTATCCGGGTAAAGTACACCGCTGCGGAACTCGAAATGTTTCTGGCCGGGATCAACGAGAACTCTATTAACGTTCGCGGGCTCCACTGTACCGTATTGGCTGCACTTCGCTGGGGCCCACGATGGCATCAAGAGGCAACGATCCATCCGGTGTATGTGAGTATGTGTTCGTATCGATAACACAAGCGCTGTATCATGGGCAACCCGTCGGCTTAGTCTCCACTCAACTGTGCAGCTCTACAACAGATTGCTGTCGCTCGCTCAACTCGAGTTCCAGTTGTCGTTCCCGGCGCAACACATTGCCGGGAAGCTGAACGTAATGACCGACGCAGGGTCGCGCGCGTGGACAGAGTGGTATCCGCTGTGGAAAACATGGGCTAACTTATCGTCGTCTTGGTCGCAGGTGAAAGTACAGCCTTCTTTCGACGATCTCTCAGACGTCTGGGAGCAACTTTGTGCAGCGAGTCCCTAGCCAAAAATTCCAAGAGCAAGTATTACGCTGACTAGCAGCAGTGGAGCAGCTTCCCAAAGTTAATGAGCTGGGCACCGTGGCTGAAGAAAACTGGACGCTCAAGCTCCAACAAGTAGGCATATTCGCGACGGCCAGGTGTGGCGGACACAAAGTACTCCAGTCACTCGCTTAGAAGTGGCGGCGCTACCGCTCTGCTCCCGGGAAAGGCTGATTGTCTGTCGATCACGATAGTAGGAAGGTGGGTGTCTAGCTGCTTCGAGGAATACCCCATGCAGTCCGCTGCGACAACAACGGACTTATCTCGCAGGGTGATTCTCCTTCAACAATCTCACGTGCGCTCAAGCAACGAGTTTGGTGGCCGCAAATCACGTCCTCGAGCTTGTCCGAGGCAATACAAACGGTTTGCCCCTTTCTTCAACATGCGCTGGACGCGTGAGGAAACACTCAAGCGACTGGGCGGATGTTGGACCAATTAGTGGGGCTGTCGGAAAGACTTGCCATCGAGAGAGTCAACATCAAGCGCAGCCGGCGACTCCTTTTCGATAGCGCGGACGCGGCGCAGAGTGGCCCCAAAAAACCGATAAAGATACTGCTCCAGGTACGTGGTCACAGACAGGAGGAAGAGGTCCCCAATATCGACAACGAATTTGCGTGTAGTGAGCCCAAATTAGACGGCGTGAAGACGTTCAAGCGCAAACACTCAATGTTCTACAATACGAGTACCCCACTACGGCTCTAGCAGTACCGCACCAACCAAGCTCGCTACTGCGATAGGCAGCGCAACTACCAACTGCAACTTGAGCAGAGCGTGGTACAGCTTCATCAGGAACTCAGCACATTAAAACGCCGTCGTCAAGACCTCATCTCTCATGACAAGAGCAACCGAACCTCGTGGACGGCCGCGGCTAAGGTTTTCTATCTCATTGAAAGCTGTTTCCGGTCCCCGTGGCATTTAGCGAATGCAGAAGAGGTGGCGAGTAATGTCGAGGCTCGACGAACTTTGATGACTTTAGAGACATCCTTCGCGTACGATAAGCCCATTGGTGATATCTGCGGAGTTGACAGGCTGGTGCAGCAGCTACGTTGCTACTCGCAGTACTCCACACAGGTCCGCCAATACCGTAAAAAACAAATTGTTTGGCACACTAATCAGCTCTCCAGATTTTAGATCCAGAGTTCTCCAGGGTACCGACTCCGACCCAAAATTACTCCATTACGGAATACTCAATGGCGACCCAAAATAGATTATTTATTGTTTGTTACGTCGTCATTCCCAAAATGACTGTATAGTTCAATGTACCTGTGAAATCAGGACAGCTTCTTCGTAATGTTTCTCTATGAGTCGCCATTCCCTCCCAAACTGAATCGTTGCGACTATAGATGTAAATTATAGAATCTTACTCTGATACAACTTCTATTGAATGAACCTCTTATCGTCGATACTCGATATATATGAATAAAACACGGTCCCCCTGGTAACATCAATACCCAATCACCCGTAATGTTGTTTGAAGGAGTTTGGGTTAAAAATGACAATGAGCAGCGAATCGAGACAGGGTTATTTATGGCATTTAACCCAAGCTGGTTTTTGTTTAATCGCATTATTTCAGCTAGTCGTTATGATGGTCTGTTCGACGTCAGACAAGGTTCTCTATTACCCGCATTCGATCTCACCAGTGAGATAGGCAGGGTTTGACCGTGGAGAAAATTGCACCGGTATTGGTATTAGCCTCGCTACATCACTTAACACGCCAGTGTTCATTATTTTACGTCTTGAACCGTTTGATTTTGCGGCATACATTACATGAAATCAAGCATATAGGTCGAAGTATGCTTTACTGTCATGACACTAGCACCAAGAGTGTATACCGGTGCGGATTACTACCAATAGTACTCAAAAGAAGAAGGCTCATGATCATGAAGTTCCTAGATCACATTTAAGGAACGGCAGGCCTGTACAACATATGAAGCGATTGTAAAGATTTGAATTGTAGTAGTGTGGCCTGTCACTTGGTCACTGGACACGAACGAGGACTGCAGGAAGGAGCGCCAGAGGTCGTTGACTTGACAGAGGACTAGTGTGGCAGACACCGCGAGTGTCGGTGACGGCATTGTGGAACGGGGGACGAGCGGTGACGGAACAGAGACAGCAGGCTGGTGACACCGGCTGACGATGAAGGATTGCACAGCGTGGGAGGTTGGAGTAGCCGACGAGGTGGCTGTAGAAGATCGCTGGAGGAGTGACGAGCGACACAGTTAGGGAAGTAAGTATATGCGAGGGCGCGGCGACGCCGTGGATTGGAACGAGAGGCCAGGAGGCCGCTACGACAGAGAGGAACCTCGAGAGGGGAGAAGTCCAGTAAGTTCGAAAGGGTGCTGTAAGGTAGTGGGGGGGGGGGGTGACTATCGATGTTACCTCAGCCGTAAGGGCTCCGAAGTTCATGTAGATCTTTCTGTGCTTGCGTGTCAAAGGGCTCTGGGTGCCCATTGTATGTAAACACTAGGATACCTTGCAGGAAGTAGCCTATAGACCCGTCCGGGGTTGCCGGTCGCCGGCAATGCTTCCTCCCCATCGTTCCTATCTCGACACCGACTGGGTGGAGGGCCAGTTAACTCTGGTAGACACTCACTATCAGCAATAATCGCTTCTTAGGTGGCCGTGGCCGTTTACTGAAAAGTTATTGCCTTGGGCGTGGGCGATGGCAACAGAATGTACTTTATTGAAACAAAAGCTTCTCAGAAAAAGAAAGAAGACGGCTATGGTCGTCATCTACCGCATCACTTGCTACATGGCACATCTGTCACTAAAAACGGCATCTGAGTGGTCTCTGACTCAGCATCACTCAGGCCGCTGAAACTGTCGTGTCCGTCGTGCACTGGAAGATCGTCGAGCTCCATTTGGTGCCGGAGACGCTTGTTGCGGCGATATTTGTCTTGGCTTTGGCGACGCATTTTCTTCATTTCGGCTCAAATGGATTGAAGATGATTGTGATACTGGCGGTAGCATAAGCCATTTTTTTGTCGTAGTGGGTGCATGGTCACGTGATATTGTGCATTTCTGCCAAAACGCCCTCCGAATTAGGGTCCTACGTAGGAGATGCCCTACGAAAGCCCTCGTAAAGGATCAGCTGCAAACCAACGTAACCTCTCGAAATAGATAGGACGATTCAATGTGGTGCACAAATAATGAGCAAAATTCACGTTAAAATTTAGATGCATTCTGGGCGACTGGTTTGTGTGCGCCTGATTAGCAGAGGATGCTAACGGGTGGCGTGGGTTCAATTTCCGTGTGTGTAGGGTGCTCGACAGCTTGAGGTAAGTGTCGTGTGCAAATCCTCCGCCGGTTCCGAGACATAATCAAGGAGTCTGAGTCGGCCCGTTACATCCCTTTCGGGGGGTGAGTCTCATATAGAACAGTCGGGAGAGAACTTCTGGGATAATTGCACCACCTGGAGGGTCTAGCCAATCGGCGTTCGGCGGGTGGTAAATGGGATTATTTCCTGGGCACTCACGTTCTCGATTGACTAGAGACCATACTTTATTAGAAATTGTATTCCGTCTCTTTTGTTTTACAAAAATAAAGATATTTTGACAAAAACGAGATATCACCAGCAAATTAACTGTGAAAAACGGCGCACCGCTCACATCCTGCCGCAACAAGATCGAACCGATTGATTTCACTTTTGAAATTGGCTGTGGCTTTCGACTTCTCAAGGCCCAGATCGCAACGGAATTTTGCAAAAGCTATCCAGGGAATGGAGGGATGAGTTCAGCGTATTTCTCAAGCCAAGCAAACATGCCCCCCCCCCCAACGTGAATTTCTCGAGCTGGACCCGGAAAATTACGACAGTCGGATTTCATCAGCTTGGGATCTCGCCCGACTGCGCCTACGTGGACAATCTGACTTTGACTTGATGATTTTTGTGTATGTTCCAAAAGTGTCAGAGCCAAGAAACAAAACAATTCACAGAGCCACAGGGAACAGAATCCAAGAGCAAGTTCCGCGTGTAGCTGCGCTACTGACCGAGCGCAATATACCAAGTGGACCAGCATTTCAGCTCTACATGGCGACAATGCAAGCACGACTTCCAGCAGACGCTTCACTCCAAGTTCCTGAAAATTCAACTTTTCGTCAACTTCAGCACATCGATCAACTATCGCAAGAGATGCAAGATAACCAGCGGGCAGAGCAAGCGAGCGTCAACGAAAATTTCAAGGTGATCAGAGTCAAACGTCAGGGTGCAGTGATTCAACTGGAAGTTCACGTTAGGACCTACGGGAGGCTCTTGGATTACAAAGTTACAGTCTACGGCCTCCGTTTCGAGATCCGGTGGATTTTAATACTCCAGCATCGACCGAGGACATGTTAGACCTCGATCACAAGGACGACTAACCCGAACACGTGTAAAATTCAAAGAATAGATGATATTCATTGTGAATTTTCAATGCTAATTCCTTTGTAGCCACAATGGCCATACAAATGCTCTCCAACTTCATCATTTTTCCTGATGCAGTAGTTCATGTTGACGTCAAGGACTGTAAGAGGATTTTCACGAAATGCTATGTTGGTATGACGCTGGACCCATCGCTTCAAAACCGAAAATCCGACTTCAAGTCAGGTGAGTACGGAGGCAAAAAAAATACAATAGAGCACTTGTACCGTGAATAAGCTGTTGAAATTCTTGATACATGTGAATCTTGGGGTTGTCCAAATTACAATGGACCGTGGCGGGGGTCACGGGTTGAGGAACGGTAGCATCTTTGACTTGAACGTATTGTGGAAAATCTGTCTTGCAAATGTGGCCTCGGTCGTTCCCCAAGCAAAAAAGATTTGAACACAAAATGCAGCCAAAACTTATATCCGGTTGCCTCGAGCAAATGGAATGGGGACAATGGCAGGGGTTCCACGTGCAGACCACGCATGCTTTCTCAGTACAAAACTAACAAAATTACATCAACGAGTTTTGATATGAAATTAGTCAGGACCGTTTTTGGCGGTAGCAATCGAAAGCTGAGTCTTACCTGCCATCTTTCGAAGTTTCGTCGACAAATACAAGTTGGTCTGGGCCGCTGTAGAAAGGTAACAGTCGATTTAAGTACTCTTGTCGTTCCTTGGGAACTCTCACGGGCGCGTTTTGTCAAACCTTTTCGTGAAAGCCCCAAGTCGAAGCGAAATGATCGGCAAATAGTCGAGTCGGAACAATTATAGCGGTTTAAAATCGCCTTTTCAGTGCTTCTCGAAGTTCTTGAAAGTAGAGGCATGGTTGCCGTTGCACATACTCATGAACAAAAGATTGCACTTCAGGGGGCCATTTTGAGGACCGGACAGAGCTGGTTTCGTCGTCTACATTCCCTGTAGTCTTGAAGAGGAGGCGCCACCGGCGAAGACTTCGTGCAGAGACGCCCAGTAACTCGGCAACGACTGTAATCTCGATGTTGTAGACATACATCAACAGATACCGCGTCAGCGGATATCTGTTGAGTAGCCCATAGCTAAAGTGTTGATTGCTCTTTCGGAAGAGCAAATGGCCGGTGAATGGTGGCCATTCGGACCTTAATCCCTTTAAAGGTACTCTTTAGACCAAATCGGAGCTCCTTCGTAGGACCTTGGGACGTCATGACTGATTGAATGATAATATTTTTCTTGACATTTTTCTTGGCCAAAAAATGGACATTTTGTCATGTCTCTCACTAAATCTGTGCCGGTGGCTTGGCAAATCCTACCTTTAGCCCTACCCTCTCTTCCTTAGGACCTACCTTTTGAAGTCAGATTGGCCAAAGTGTTAGAAATGCGCAATAGTTCGTGAGGCTCGCGCACACTTGGACGATGTCGTCATAGATGGCTTCACTCTAGCGAAACTTCTCCGCACAGATTTGCCAAAGCCCACACACCCGGTCAAAGTAATTCTCTACAATTACTCGGTCACTCGCGATGAGAGCGTCTTGGCGTTGCTCGTCCAGAGTGAAGTTGTTGCCCTTTTTAGGGTGAATACAGGGCACACGGTCAGCTAGGCCTTGATATCATTTGTATGCTAGGATTGCCCATTCCTCCGGGTAGCCCGTTGCCGACGGGTCATTGTCAGGAATACGTATCACCCTTACGACGTGCTGTCTGGTGGAAGGCTTCGTTGTTTCGAAACAGAGTGATGTCGGCCGAGTTGCCACGCGAGTGACGCGTACAGTTTACTGCATGTCCTCAGTGATTCACGACACGTCGACCTTGAAACAGTATAACTTGTGCTTGGCACTGTAGAAGGGCATCGCTTACACGATCGAACCGCCAGGACGATGGGTCTGCTGGAAGGTGACGTCAGTGGCGTACAAGGCACACTGAAAGTTCTGGAACGTGTGCCTCAATGTCTTTTACGCGCGCATGTTCGATTCATCCGCCTGCGAGGCCACCCACTCCCCGTACAGTTTAGGTGCAACCACTTCAATGAACCCCGTGATCGTCTTGATGGACGTGTGTGTCTTGATCTTGAAGGTCTTAGACAGTATGTCTCACGTGCCGCCGCACTTCATGACCGCCACCATCATGAAGAAAGCGTTCTTGGCTGCGAACGTGGAGCGTCTACCACGACCTACGTTCCAATATCAGTGAACGTGGCTGCGCACCAAAACCCACAGTGCGTTCAGCTCTCTCGGAGAGAAGTTTGAGAGGCGGAGGACGGCCTCAGCACCACCGTCACGATACATCCCGTCCAGAATAGGACACGGCGACGCGCTATCCGTGTCACTGATGTCGGCTCGGTGGGATACTGGCTCAGCTCCTCACGCCGAGCCTCTTCCCGGTCTTCTAGCATTGCCAGCACCGACAGTAGATGCTCTGCTTGAGCAGACCGGGCACGGGCCGAATGTGTCCTGGATGAGGTCTGGGAGCGGGGCGAGTACGGCGAGAAGTACGCGTCCTTGTCGTAGTCGTAGATGCGCGGAGCGTCGGTCGCGACAGTGAACGCGACGGCGTGGACAACTGACGTGACAACGTCGTGGATTGCTTGGAGCGGGAGGTAGGTGGTTGAGGAGCTATGAAGTGAACTCGAAAGTGAGCTACTTTATCTTGAACGCACGTGCTCCTACGGCAGTTACATTAAACGATAAAATAGAGCGGACATTAGAAAGGAGATGCGGTATATGATAATCTATGGGATAGAATAGCAGCCTGCATCTCACACGCATTTGACCAGCAGCACAACTAAACATACGGTAGATTCTTATGTGGCGTCGTCACTCACGACAAAGCTGATAACTTCGTCATAGGCGTAATGCTAAAAAGGTGGGAGTTCAATGCAATTTACAAATTAATTATCAACAAAGTGGCGATCGGTTCGTTCGTTCACACAAGTGACCAGCCGCGAGACGCCTTCGAGCGAGAATTTGTTGACGGAGCTCTAGGCTCCATCCAGAGCTCTTTTCTTATATTTATTGCCAAATATTGGGCCAATATTATATTTTGTTAAATTAATCGGATTTATCCAATAATAAATATGTTACTGCAAAACCCAATTATTTATTACATTGCATATTTTTTTCGACCTCTGGTACTTTACCGCAGATCCGACTCGTGCGAGTAGAACTGAACGCCGCAGCTGTTCTGGTGGTGATGCAAGATTCTGAGCGACTATCACGGAACTCACACTTCTGCATCTGTTCGCGCACATATCGAAGGCCCCTCGAAGTAAATACGATATTAATTGGGGTCAACGGCTCGTAGGTTAGCACCTCGACTGTAGGTGCTCGATAATCTTCCTCTTTGATGATGCGAGTGGACGTGTGGCTCGACTCGAGACCAAGATCGATTTAATGATGACAATGCTTCGGATACTAGAAAACTGAAAGATGTATATCAGGTAGAAGGAAGCATTTATTAGCAAAGCAACGGGGAGGAGACGTCTAGTGATGCGTCTATCTTGTTGTAGTGCATAAACAACATGCGAGTGTACTGCTGAAACAACCATTTAGGCACTGCCACATTCTCCGTTTTCGATTTTTCCCTAATTAAGGTCTCTGTGTTCTGCATTGCACTCTCATGTACCATAAAGATTACAACAGTTGCTCACATTGCTGAATAATCTACCGAAAAAAACAGTAAATCCTTTACAAAACGCAAGTGCTTTCATCAGCATCGTTCCTCCAGGGAGTTTACGAAGTTGCGAAACTTTGGATACCCACGGCATTTACCAACCAGATCTCTGCATACAGTAAGTGTAACTACTTCGAAGTACATAGCATACCCCCCCCCCTCCCAACGTCTCCAGCCCCTCGTGAAGTGCAAAAGTTGTCCAGCGACTCAGTTCGAAACCTGCACGATCAGTGAAGAGTCCCTGAAAAAGTTTCAACTCTCGGAAGCTGCATTTCCTTCCACCCATCACCCATGGGCGCTTAAGCGATGACCTGGTTAGTCTAGTGGTTCCTCGAGCCCCGTCCGGTCGCCGCCAATGCGAAAGTGTGGGTATCATGATGATGATGCCTCTTCTGAGGACATCGTGCACGCGTACTGTACCAACATTAGAAAGCGATCTCTTCTCGCCCACCACGTTTCGAGAGGTGGAGATCGAGCCACTGTCGGCCATTCCACACAGACACTTACCCCGCTGTCTGGTATTTCGACAAACAATGGCAAGAAGCAGTCACAGCCCAATGGGGTGGAGCTGAAAACGCCACTGGTCAATGTGAAAATGATTTGAAAGCGCAGCGCCTCCATCAAAGCTTACAAGCCAGGTCGACAAGGGCGTGTCAACTCAATCAAGCTCGCTGCGCAGCAAGCAGTGCAACATTTAATTGAATCTCGAACAAAATGTGCAAACGCTGCGCCAGGAGCTTGCGCGTTTTTGAACAGCGCAGACAACAACAGTTCACCTCTGGCGAGAGAAAGCCATACCTACTTCGTAGGGTGTCGTGGATAGCTTGTCCTACTCCTGAGAAGCTCTTTTCGATTCCCGTGGAGTATGGCGAAAGCTGAAGAGATTACAAACTGTGCCGACAGATATCTATGTAATGCTGACAGGATGCTCGGACAGCTACGGTGCATTCGCAGTACTTTGGAAACCCACAGATCCAGCTGCAGCGAATCGAAACGATAGAATCTGGTGTCTTGGTTGCATGTGCTAACCTTAGCGTGCCTGTGACGGAATTTGCACTGGGGAATGTGTTCTTACATATTATGGAGCTTAGCGGGGGCCATGACAGCAAAACCACGTCGTTGATGAACCGTCTCGTGGTCCACCGGCTCGACTGTAGTGCTTCGATAAGTTTCGTCTTGGTGGAGAGAGCGGTAGAGTGGCAGTTTGGGGGGTCAATATCGATTTGGTGACGCCATTACTTCGTGTGCTGAAAGCGTGTCTCAAGTGCTAGACCATGCTCGCATAATAGCGGAGGGGTCGCTCGGTGCTCTTGTGGACACAACTTCTTCTGCTTAGTGCCCGTACATGTAGCATTCATTTTAAAAAAATCTCGATCTGCATCACTCCAGTTTACCTTGCGTTGAGGATAAACACCACCTTGAAACCACAGATCCAATATCTACAGATATTGGATCGAAGCTGCAAGGTTTTGGATGCGCTAACGCTTCTTATCGAGTTTAGCTTCCTGTTTTCGCGTGCAAGTGAGCTTAAACTATATGTGGAATTCGTGTTGTTCGGTAGTGATTGCACTTCACGCAAAGATTGGAGCCAAATTGGTCAAATCTTCGCATGGATCGATGTTCGGAAGGATAGAAATAATACAAAATATAACCATACGACTAGAGCGCGACCTCGTTCATTATAGTTGTATGTTCTGTGACAACGTATTTGACATGCTTCAATATGACTGCAGGTAAATATTGGAGCCATGGTTTTCTCAATCAGTTAGTGTTTTAACTCCTAGTGAACAAAACTCCTTTAGAGATTAAAGTTAAAACAAACAAAGTGGGGAGTTCCCGAAAACCCAAACAAACCTTCCCGGTATTCACCACTCTTTAAAAGCGGAACCTGTCTGCCCGTCCCATACCACAAAATTATGATTGGCTAAAATATGAACTCGGTTGGCAAAAATATAAATAAACACGATTTTCTGACCCATCGAATGCAGTACCGTTGGAGCGACTAAAAGTACAATTTACCGACTGTGACGGACAGCCCTCCTCTCATTGGCCAGCACCCAAGGACTCACACTTTCACACCACGCCACTGCCGCCGCCGACTACACGTGATTGACGTGCGCTGTCTGTAAATTGACTGTGCGGAATAAGTAGCTGCTTAAATGCGTATGCGTAGAATCCCCTTATTCAACTCTATATGTTCCAGACATTTCGTTGCATATACCGTATAGAACGTGTTAATTCCAACAACATGTCGTTTCCGACATATTGACTTGACCAATCACATCGCACCAAAACGACAAGCCAATTTAACATGTTGTTTCCGACAACAAGTCTGCACTAGTGCTGTTTCGGGCAGTGCATTAAAGACTTTCGGGCGCCCGAAAATCATTTCGGGCAGATGCACTAAACAGCGAACCAAGCTTTCAACCAAAATAAATTATTTTGAGGATAGCCCAAACCAAAACGCCAGCAAGGCCACGAAAACTAACGCAGGCGCCTCGCTCAAATCGAACGCCACAATACTTCACCAGCAAATTTAGCGTCACCAGAGCACCAGTCATGGACGCGGACACCACCGAAGACGTTGGCGCGCTTTTTGATTTGAATCGCGCTTGACAGCGAATATAACGAGTTACAAAGGTTTATTTTCCAGAATTACAAGGTATGACCAACTGCTCTCAGTTTCAGGCACGAGATTTCACGAGCGAAGCGCTGTGCACGAAACACC
>LGSN01001024.1:0-14505 GCA_001314375.1 Phytophthora podocarpi | reverse complement strand
ACAGGCGGACTAATTAAACGAGAATGTATGATTTTTTTAAAGAGAGTTCTCTCGTCTGTCTTGTCTGGGTTTGCTAGTCCGCTTTTGCCTTACCACAAACCTTTTGCGCTCCAAGCATTGCAGTAAGTTTGATGGCATCCCCCACCCTCTTCTTCTTTATGGCTTTGCGGTCGTCGATACGGCGCTTCACTGCCCCTTGAATTTTCTTCGTCGGTGTTAGTGTTGGCCCCGCACGCTGCAGCTTACTCGTGGCGGATTTGGACAGCGAGAGCGAGTTGGTACCGGTGGTGAGGCCGCGAGAGCGAGCAAGCGCTCGTGCAGCCACCTTTTCCTCCTCGGATCTGCGAACATCCCGCAAACTTGGATGTATAGTTAGATTCGGGCTAGCGAGGGATTTTGTAGGCCGCACCATC
The DNA here is from genome assembly GCA_001314375.1 of Phytophthora podocarpi. NCBI lineage: Eukaryota > Oomycota > Peronosporomycetes > Peronosporales > Peronosporaceae > Phytophthora > Phytophthora podocarpi. Next base: position 14,092 of record LGSN01001024.1, on the reverse strand, counting down.
TGCAGCAATTCGAGCGTCTCTTTCTCCTGCGCTAGGTGATCGTCTTCATCTTCCTCATTGTTCTCGACCGACGAGGACATTTCTTTGTCAAATAACGTTGAAAGCGTAAGGTCTACAGGGTCAACCGGGGAGCTGTCTGATGATTGTGTGGCTTGCAATGCTGCCCTTGCTTCAGCTTGTCCAAACGCTGGACGCGAAACAACGATTGGTACTCTGGCTTGGTGGCTGTTGAATGCCTGCAGAAGTTCGTCCACGCGACGCTCAGCAACGTCAACTGCGCTTTTCTTACATTTTGCCATCACTTGCAGCATGGACGACTTGATCTCTTCATGAATGGCATGCTCTTCCACGTGATGCCGGCGGACGATGGACATTGCCTTTTTCTCTGCACAGCTCTTAGCACACTCCACCTGAGTAGCAGTGTGCCTTTGAATAGCGTCCATTTGCTTCTCTACCCGGCTCAGCATTTCTTGACCTTGTGTAGCAATCGCGAGGCGTATCTCCTCACCAACTTGATCCATATGAGCAGCTAGAAGCTTTCGCATCCGCTGCTCCAAGCTGGCATGAAGTTAATCCCACAGTTGATTGAATGCGTCTTCAAGCCTGGCATCATTGACTTGAGCATGATGAGCAGCATGCGCTTCCGCTACGGCTCGTGCTTGGTTCTATGCGGCATCATTCGCAGCAGATAATGCTGACTGCAGCTTCGAGTTGACGTGCTGCTCAAGCACAGCTGGATCGATTCGAGTCGCTCGAATCATCTGCGCTAGAGCCTCAGTTCTTGTCTCGGATTCGGCCAGCGCTTGTTGCACACGAGACTCGGTATAAAGCTGCTGTTGCTGTACTTGTAGTTGTTGGCTAGCGTGCAGTTGAACTTGATACTCAGCGAGATCGTGCGTCTGGGTCGAGACGTGCGCAATCGCCATCCCTAGCTTCCAGTTATTGATGTTAGCATTGGAATCCTTGTCAGCATACACGACAAGTTCCTTGCTGCCTTCGGACGCCATCGTGAAGCACCGCGTACGGCTCTTCGCAATTTGCTGTGTGAGGGGATCTAAAATGTAGGTGCTTAACTGTGCGGGCACTGACATTGGTGCAAAACTGACCCAGTAGGAAAAAAGGACGATATGCGCCAATCAAGAGCTCGGGCAGAAGAGATCAAGCGGAATCTCTAGGATCTCCCCCCTCCAAAGTACGTCTCCCTCCGCTTAATTACGAGAGACGAGAGACGTAAAACCCCAGGAGACGATCTCTCGAGGTTTTAAATCTCCCTCTTGTTTTGGGAGATCAGTCTCCGTCTCCTCTCCCTCTAGCCGTGGAAAACGTTGTCGTCGCAGCAAACGCTCTTCACGTAAACTGGACCAAGGCGAGCACGAACACGGTTACGCTGTCGCCTGCGCGATGCAATTCGTTCGTTTCCTTTCATATCCTGAAACCCCTCTTAATTTGTTCGGACCTTGTGTCTTAGACTGCAGTGTTTCCTACTGAACCTGGCTATTTGCATCTAGCCATCCTGCAGTAAGAGGGGCAGAAGAAAATCTATAAGGGCACCACCGAAGGCTCTCGTTAAAGCAACGTCATTTGGGCAACTTTGAGCAACTTCGACCATTTTTAGCCAATCAACAACGTCCTTTCTAGCGCAACTTCTTTTGCGGGATGGATGTCATGGCGGCCTGGAAGCGCTGACAAACTGGAGACGACATGAACTCTACCACCCAACCTACACCCTTAAACCCTTCCTGAATGCCTTTACCCTATAGAATTGAGCAGGATGTGACCATGCTTAAACCGCAGGCATGGATTCGGCTTGCCGAGCTGGCTCAGTTTCACCCCCCTCATCACGATGACGTTACTTTAAGGGTTCGACCACCGAATGTACGCTAGTTATATTTTACCCAGCATACAGTACCAGATTGCAGGATTTTGCAAACGATGAAAGACGAGAGGCAAACGATGAGGCTAGAAATAAGGCCAATAAAATTGATGTCTGAAACCCCACAAACGAATCTGTGGCAGCTACAGGTATCCACTGTCGCCACCACTTCACGTGCGGTCTTCGCCTAGCAAAGCGCCGCAACGAATACATAACCAAAGCGTATCTAAACACTCGTGCTACTAGGGGCGTGATTTCTAATTGGCTCATGAAGTTGAAGTTTTATAGTGTGGTCCACATCCATAAGTGTCGTATCTGATAACGTTTTGTGAAACGCACAGTCACCGAAAGCAATGCAATAACGCAAGCTTCAAGTAGAACAGCACTAGCAGCATTCGACGAAGTCACTCTGCGATGATAACTGGAAATGCCCCTGTAGTATTGACGCGGACTAACGGCTACGCGTCCAGTTATGCACTGTAACTTATGAAACGTTCCATAGTCCGGTTGAGTTCTCTGTGCAGTCCAGAATGATCGTGAGGGTACTCTTATAAGCAGAAGCCCTCACTTCCGCGTACCTCATCAGTGACGACTTGGAACGCTGTCAAATCCACCTCCAAGCATTGCTGGTTTTGCTGTTGTTCGCTCTCACCGTTATCGATCGATATGGCGTCACAGAAACCACTTACGCGGTTGCGACGCACTACACCGACTCGGACACCTTGTGTGGCAGCACGCCGAACAGAATTTAATGTCAAAGAAGACGCCGAATGTAGCGAATTAGACTGTGCAGCTTCCGTCCACAGTCTGCACACGAAAGACTACCAACATGAAGGTCGGTAGCTCCTGTATATTCTCCAGATCGCGTACTGTATCACGATGACGCGTGCTCAAATTTTGCGTACACCCACCGGGATGAATGCGGAGTAGGGCCCATCATCAACTGGTCCATCGCCAAGCTCGAATCGAACGGGTCTGTAATATTGCAGTTCTTCAACGCAAGGCTACATGTAGTGTTCGCCTGACGTTCTCTTCTTGAACTCCGAAGTGCAAGCAAGACCTTTAGAAAGCAGCGCGTGGGATACCGCGGTTTGCCTTCAAAGGCAACACAGCATCAGCACCACCACCACTACTTTGCCGGTATCATCAGTGGCAATCGCAACCGTGTGTGCCAGCGTCTTCCATCAAGACAGACTACTTGCTTTTCCGCCTCAGTTGCCTAAACTATCCATACCATAAAATTAGTCAGACCAATATCAACATTGTCATTTGCTGCACGCGTTAGATTCTTTGCAAGGACGCAGCATACACCGCGTTGAAAAGGCAATAATACCACCATGCCACACACAGCAGTTCGAGTGTAGGAGCCCGTCGGACTGTATCAATCCCGACTTGTACTCGACAGAATGAATCAACTGAGACTGTCATGGTAGTGCCCTGATCGAACGTATTTGGCCTGCTCTCGCTGGCACTTGCTGCGGTACGTAAAGCTACGCAAGTATAGGAGACCGTGCAATAATAGCAGCAGATCTGTTGCCCTCAAGAGGATGCAGCGCCCAGATACATGCCTTTGCGTCTTGCCTTCGGACAGGCGAACTCTATCGTGGCAGCATTACCTCATGATCCCAAAAAGGATTTCTTTCGACTTTCTGGTGATTGGTTTCAGTATATACTACTTGAAGTATCAGGGGTCTCGTCCTCATTGACCTCAACAGTAATTGACGCAACGAGCTATGAGTGAATGCAAAAATTTACCGTTCTATTTTTGAAAAATCAATTCTCGAGGATGCAACTGCCACTCGTAAAATGGCTACATTTGCCCAACCAAAAGTGCTTCCCGCATTTCCCAATTTGCTCCACCATGTCGCTGCCTCAGCAGACATCGCTTGCCCAGTTGCTCGAGCACTTGCACCTGGAAAGCAGCCAGCCCCCCGATGAACGATTCGCGTGGCTGCACCGACGGTCTCAGCACACGCAGCACCCGCTGATGCAGTTCGACTTGTCAAACACGCACTGCACGCTGCGCATTGTACCTAAGAGGAATAGAAGGAAAGGACCTGAAAAGGAGCACCTTCGAAAGTCATTTTCCCAGGAGAAGATGGCGTCGGCAGGAAGTAGCAGCTCGGAGGAAGGCGAGAAGCCGCAAGACCTGATCTTCATGAAACTCAAGTGGGACGAAGTGCTCGGTGCAAACCTGCAAACAGCATGCGGCCAACCGCTGTGTCGACGCTCGATTGTGCCTCGTAGAGTCTACATATTGGCACTGTATGCATGCCCTCCGGAGGGGTTGTTGATCGACGGAGGTCACCACCATAACGACGATGTATCGACCAAGCGAAGCCTGCGTGAGTGGACCTTCAGGTTCTACGGAGACGAAATTGAGCGCGTTACACAGCTGCATCATGCATTGAACCGGTATGCTGATCCAAGAAGAGATACGTTGAAGGATATCCACAGCCCAACACTCTCACAGCCTCAAGAGACAATTTCAGGTTCGCTTCGGAAATTTCGCGTTCTCATCGATCCCAACGAATGGTCTGGCTGGGGCCTTCGCAAGTATGAGCAGTTGGTGACGCCAATGTTTCGTGTAGCCAACATCGAAACGACTTTGGAGATCACCTCCGACGTCGATCGCATTCGTGAAGTTGCCAAACAACTACCACTCAACCATTTCGAGTGCGTCGCTATAGCTGGTGGAGACAGCTTCGCGCACGAGTGTAAGCGAACTTTACCGATGCTTGGACGCTACTGATTTTACTAAACAATTATTTTATGCTTTGTACAGTCGTGCAAGGACTGATGGCAAGATCAGACTGGAAGCAGGCAATCCGACAACCATTTGGCATTTTGCCAATCGACGGTGGGTCTACCAGCGGGCTAGCCGCCTCAGTTGCCCGTCATAACCATGCCAATTTTGGCTTGGAAAACGCAGCATTTGCGCTCGTCAAGGCCGCCCACAAGACCTTGACATCACCTCTGTTTGCAACGGAACGGAGACGCGCTACTCGCTCTTCAAGCTCGAGTGGGCACTCTCGGAAGCAGATCAGTCTGCTGCTCTAGCTCACTCGACCGGTATTCTTCGAGATCTGCGCCACTCGATGTCGTTGAGACGTCAGATCGCTCGGATTCCCGCGTACTCTGGTAGAATCTGGTACTTGCGTCAAGATGCTGATGTACCCCAACCAGCTAGGTATTTCCAGGAACAAAGCGAAAACAGCAGCGAAGACAGTGACAGAGGGCCTGCTCAAGATCTATTCTCCACGGATCTCAGACTTGGCAAGTGGGCGGACCTCCAGGGCCCGTTCCGGAGCGCCTGGGTCACAAACACGAGTCACGCGACACCCTCAGCGTTTGTTGCTCCCGGTGCGCAGCTTGACGACGGCTACACGTACATCACCGTCATTGACGGCACTCAATCTCGCAGTGAGGTGTGGCGCATGTTGTTCTCGCTTGAGACTGGCCGCCATCTAAAGCGGCCAGCCGTGCAATAGATTGGCACAAGGGCACTCAAGCTGCAGCCCGCACGAGCTTCCGATCGGTTGTGCGTCGACGGACACCCAATGTCTGGATCATCTCTAGTTGCACAGGTACATCGTGGACTAGCCCGAATAGTGGCGTTGCCCCGTCAACGACAAACAGGGGCCTCAGATGCTCAATTCTAGTTTGACGTTGCTTAAACACGATCACTATGACAAGACTAGGAGAAGTCTATCCCTAAGAGACCTGGATCCAAGAGTTCCAAGAAGTTAAAACTCCAGCACCAAAAGCCAGTCGTCGTCAACGCTACCACCTGAAGGAGGCGTGAAGTCCACACGAGTGACATTAGCAGGAATATCCACAGTGGAGTCTGCGTAGTACTGACCGTCACGAGGAGAGAACCAGCGAGCGCTGGCGGAACGCTCCGACCCATTTCCAAGCTTAAGACTGAACGAGTCTCCGTGACCCGCATACACGAAGACATGATTATCGGACGCAAGCACGGAGATAAATCTGGTGCTATCGAACGCGTTAACCGCGACCTCTGTGTATCCACTGGGACTAGCGAGGAGCTGGCGGGCAGGCTCAAGCAACTCGAGTTCGTCGAGTGAGAAATTCTGCAGCGGCTCCGTGACGTATTGAGCCTGCTGTGCTGCTTCAAAGAAGAGATCCGTTCTCCACGAACTCGAGGCGTTTTCGCCTGACGAGGGGGAGTAGTAGTCGCTTTCACGAACTAAGTCGGTCTTAGGCTCGTACATCTGCCACATGCTATTGGCGCCGTACGTGAAACCAGCAGCTCCGCCGTAAACTCCGTTGTACAGACCAGTACGAACTTGTGAGGCATTCCAGATCATCGGCTGGTCTGCGTCCAGGTTGTTGTGGGCGCCTTCGTAGTGGTTCTCGAGATCTAGCACTGGACCCGTGAAGCTGTCACGCATTGCGGCAATAAGCTCGTAGTTCTTCGTTGAGTCCCACGTCTCGTACGGTGTAAATCCGCCAAGCGCGTCCGGTGTGGCGTGGCCAGACTGCACCGCATTAATTGAAACGCGATCTTCCTCTTTCGGGAACATGAGGTGCCCGTAAGCCATGGGAGTGCTGACAGGACGAGCGATCCGACCAGCGGTGGGGTGGGAAATAATCACAGGCTCGTAGCCTTGCGCGATTTCGGAATCCTTCACACCCGTTCGCATGCTCACCCAGAGGTGGGTCGTGTCTTCAACGGGCCACAGAAGCGTAGCGGGGTCCACGTCCGGGTTTGTGGCATACGAAATCATTGCCGCAGTTGTGTTACGCGCCCAGTAGCAATTGGTATCGCCGCCTAGAATTTTTGGGATGCCCGGATAGCGCTCTCCAAGGTAGTTACCCCACTGGTAAGCGGTGGGCTCGTTAAAGAGTGACTCCTTCGTGCCGTGCCAGGCACCACTGATCCAATTGCCCCATGCTGACACAAGACCAATCAAGATGCCGTAGCTTGCAGCCTGCTCGACCGTCCAGTCGATTAATTCGAAGTACGCCGTATTCTACTGCGTAGTGTCCGAATTGTTGTACGGCAGATCACCATAGAAATTTGGACGTGTCGTGCCATTATAAGCCAAGAGAACGACAGTTAGTACGACGTTGTAGCCTTGTTCAGCACGGGTTTTCAGGTAGAAGTCGATGGAGGTCTTGTTGAGGCGGTGAACCAGCTCCCAAGCTGTGTCGGCCTTCCAGAAAAATGGCTCCCCGGACGTGGTGCGATAGAGGTATCGGCCGTATTGCGGGGCGGTAATGACGAGGTCATGCTAAGACGGGTCTGCCAAGGCAGTACCGACCAGACTGGCCAGCGAGAGGAGACTGGCGAATGCGGCTTGGAACTTCATGAACGTTTTGTCCTTGAAGATACGACGAGTGCTGTCCGAAGCAAATCGGAGAATGTCATTGGGGCGTTTGTTGACGTCGACATTGACAAGAAATGCGGCCAGGATTCACGAAAGAATTGCAGGTTGAAGTGGAGCACGCAAAATGAGATTCCCAAGCAGAAAAGCGTCTCACTAGTGCGCCCCGGACGATCTCTTGTCCCAGGTAATCAAAATTGTTGACGGCAAAAAGATTTGTGGTTGAAGTCCTTGACGTGACCTTCACTCGACTCGTTGACGGGGGCCAGTTCCTCGCACCAAGAGTGACGCTACTCGGATTCCTTCCTGCTGCGGTCGTGGCATGACTCGTGCATCTTTAACTGAGAATCTATCAGTCGTCTTCCAACAGCAAAACTTGAAGCTAGTCAAGTTTCTGGTACTGTTGGACCAACAGCGAGTGTGTGCAGCAGCATATGCTTTAGTGACCAAGAGAGATTAAACAAGTACAGCAGTAGACATGCTCTTGGAGAACTACGAATAGGAAAACGCTGTATTCGTTCGTTTATCTTGAATATTTCGCAGCAATAGCGCTTTCACAACGGCTATTGGATGCCATTAAACGACATCATCACTCGAAACCTAACAACGTCGCATGAGCCCGAAACAGAAGACAAGAGGTTAAAAGTCGAGAACAAGAACCCAGTCGTTGTCAACACCACCTCCTTCAGGAGGAGTGAAGTCCACTCGATTCGCTGGAACACTCACAATGGAGGCCGCGTAGTATTCGCCGTCGCGCGGAGAGAACCAGCGAGCGTTGCCCGAACGCTCCGATCCGTTGCCCAACTTCAGATTGAACGCGTCGCCGTGGCCCGTGTACACGGAGTAGCGGTCGCGGGTCTCTGTAGCCAGAACGGAGATGAACCTCGTCTTCTCGTACGCGTTGACTGCAACGTCGGTGTGTCCGTTGGGGCTAGCGAGGAGTTGGCGTGCCGGTTCAAGCAGTTCGAGCTCTTCGATGGAGAAGTTCCGCAGAGGTTTCGTGACGTATTGAATCTGGGTTGCGCCCTCGAAGAAAATATCGCGACGCCATGAACTCGAAGCGTTTTGATTCACTGAAGGAGAATAGTAATCGCTACCACGGAGGAGGTCGGAACGAGGTTCGTACATCTGCCACACGCTGTTGGCGCCGTACGTAAAACCAGCACTGTAAACGCCGTTGTAGAGACCCGTACGCACTTGAGAAGAGTTCCAGATCGGATAGTCTGGGTCGAAATTGTAGTGTGCACCCTCGTAGGGGTTTGCTAGGTCCAATACCGGACCAGTGAAGCCGTCACGCATCGCAGCGATGAACTCGTAGTTCTTGGTCGAGTCACCCGCTTCAAAAGGTGTAAATGACCCGAGTGATTCGGGAGTGGCGTGGCCGGACTGGACAGCATCAATCGACACGCGATCGTCTTCTTTTGGCTGCATGAGATGTCCGATGGCCTCTGGAGTGCACACAGGTCTAGCGATTCTACCAGACGTTGGATGGAACAGAACCACAGCTTCGCAACCTCGAGCTGTTTCTCCATCTTTTACTCCCGAACGCATGCTGATCCATAGGTGGTCGTATCCTCAATGATTCCGACCAGCGTGGCTGGATCCACGTCCGGACTAGCAGCGTAGGAGATACTCGATTCCATCAGATTACGCGCCAAGAGGCAGTTGGTGTTCGCCTCCAAGAATCTTTGGTAGCCCCGGGTAGCGCTGGCCGACATACTTCCCTGGTAGACTCGTTGAAGAGCGACTCCTCCGTGCCATGCCATCCACCACTAATCCAGTTGCCCCACGCAGGAACTAGAACCAGCAGAATGCCGTAACTTGCGGCTCGGTCCGCCGTCCAGCCGATGAGCTCGAAGTACGCTTCGTTCGCTGTGTCGTGTCCAAATCATTAAAAGGCAGATCACCGTAGAAGTTTGGACATGTTGTCCCGTTATTCTCCGAGATCACGACAGTCTGCACCGCGCTATATCCTTGCTCAGCGCAGGTAGAAGTCGATGGATGTTTGTTCAGCCTGCGGACAGTTCCCATGCCGTGTCAGCCTGCCAAAAGAAGGGCTCCTTGGAGGTCGTACGATAGAGATATCGACTATAGCGAGGAGCCGAGATAGTGAGGTTGTGCCAGGATGGGCCTGCCAACGTAGTGTTAACCAAACTGACTAAGAAGATCAACACAGCAGTGACTGCTTGGGTTTTCATCGGAGCTTGATGATTTAGGAAGTGGGGACTGGTGCACGAGGCAAATTGATGAATGAGAAGGAGCTTTGGAATTTCTCCGTGCAGTTCTGCGCTAATCAAATCACCGAAGTTGAAGTTGATAACGCAACGAGCGATTCCCAACCAAGTTGAGCTTAACTAGAGTGGGGCTTTGATCGAAAGCAGTGGAACTTTGTCGAAAGCAGAATCAAGAACTCACGTGGTCTCACCGATACCTTTCCTTAGTGCCAATAGCAATGCACTACGCAAAAAAATATGATTCCGAGCCGTATATTCCCTTATGGGAATCGCTCTAACGTTAGCTGTAAGAGTCACAGGCGAATGCCACTGAGTTACAACGATTTTGAGATTGGGCAACAGCGGAGGTGCGCATTGAATGGTGGAAATATAAAGAAATAAAAAGCTAACCTTTCAAGGCTGTACACGACGTTCCAGCACTTGGGTTGCTGTTCAACAGTGCTCACGCTGTGCCTGCTGTCCGTAGCCGTGAGCGAAAGAAGTAACCGGAGCTTTTCGATCAGCTCCCCTTCACTCTAGCAGCTACAGTCGGCTTCAATGTGCGGTGGGCGTGACACCCACAGAAGCCAGCACCTCTTCGTAGCTCTTGCCGCCCTCCAGCTCCTTCTCCAGCTCAATGAGCTTACCGACTCCGTCGATCATCGTCTGCACGAGCTCCACCTCCGACTTGCCGATACGAGCCTTGTTGGAGATGTCCCACATGCCGCCCACGGCAGCCGAGTGTTCTCCAGCAGAGCCACGAGGCTGCAGTCCGAGAGGCGCGCAGACCGCCTCGAGTGCGTGCGGATCAGCGCCGAGCTTCTCAAGCTTGACGAACATACTGGCTCGCAATCCAGTGCCCAAGTTCGACGGACACGTGCCGAGGAAGCCGAGGTGGTCGTTGTGCATGAAGCTGTAGCCGTTGGCCTTGATGCTCTCTTCGACAGCTCCGACAGCCTTGACCCACCTTGCAAACACCTCCACAATATTCCCGTCGCTCTGCATCGAGATGACGCGCATGTGGTCCTCCTCGTTGCTCCAAACCAGGAACGTCTTCTGGTCGTTGTGGAAAATGCCACGTCCACTCGGCCAGTCACGCGCGGCCCCGGCACCAGTCAACAACGTTCCGCCGCCAGGCTTTTGGAATAGAAAGTGGTCCTTCTGGAGCTGGTCTTCTTCCTCCTTCGTCATGTTGCTCAGCGGGTAGTACTTGCCCTTCAGCTCGTCAGCCAGAGTCGAGAGACCTGTAGCGATCAGGTTCTCCACCTCCAGACGCTCAGCACGCGTCGTCCCGGGCGGCAAACTCAGTCCGTGGATGTTGCGTCCAGCACGCACACGCGTCGACTGCACGTAGGCGTTGTCGATCTTGTCGGCATTCACCAATTTGGACACATCCATGTCCGTGTGGTGCTTGTCGTCGGGCTTAAACCCGTGCCAGCCTTCAATTACCGGGTCGTAGAGTTCCTTGAACACTTCGTAGCATTCCTCGTCTCCTGCAACAACACCAACGCCCAGGTGGGGGTTGTCGATTCCCGTTTGGATAGCCATATCCAGCGTGTAGCCCTTGCTCGAGTGTTTGTCCTTCAACTTGTCGTACAACTCCTTGGTCAGATGTTTGGCCATCAAGCTGCGGTGTTTGGGTGTAAACACCGGGTAATTGTCCTCCTGCGACGGCAAGACCGCAATACTCGTCGTGGACGCAACAAGTGGCGTACCTGCATCAATAGCCACTGGAGCTGCCGGTTCCGTCGGGATCAGCGCGTCAATAGACTCACCAGCCACCAACTTCTGCTCCATGGCAATCAACAGCGTGATGCCATTGATCATGGTCTGCACCAATTCCGCCTCCGAGTGGCCAATACGCTGCTTGTTGCTGACATCGTAGACGCCTCCCACAGATGCCGAGTGTTCACCCGCCGTGCCTCTCGGCTGCAAGTGCAACAACGAGCAGATCTTCTCGAACCGCTCCACATCTTCCGTCAACTTTGGTAACTTGACCATAACGCTGGCGCGTAATCCCGTGCCCAAGTTGGACGGACACGTTCCGATGAAGCCCAAGTGTTCGTTGTACATGAACTCTTTGCCCTTGGCCTTGATGCTCTCCTCCACGCTCTTTATCGCACGACAGAAGCGTTCGAAGACTGCTCCGACGTCTCCTCCGTCCTGCATGGAGATGACGCGCATGTGGTCCTCCTCGTTGCACCAGACCAAGAACGTCTTGTCGTTGTTGTGGAAAATGCCACGGGCCGAGGGCCAGTCGCGCGCGGCTCCTGCAGCCTCCAACAACGTGCCGCCGCCGGGCTTTTGGAACAGGAAATGGTCCGTAATCAACTGCTGCTCGTCCTCCGACGACATGTCCGACAGTTTGTAAAACTTACCAGAAAGGTCCCCCGACATGCCCCCCAGCGCGGACTGTAACGAATTCATCACGTCCTTCCGGTGTGCACGAGACGTGGCGGGCGGCAAAGGCAGACCCCGAATGTTTCGCCCCGCGCGGATGCGCGTGGAGATGACGAACTCGTCCGGCAACTTGCCGTTCGTCACGTGGGATGGGTCCATGTCGCATTTGTGCTTGTCGTCCGGTTTGTAGCCATGCCAGCCCTCGATCACCGGGTCGAACAGCGGCTTGAACAGCTCGTAACACTCTTCGTCGCCGGCGGTTACACCCACGCCGAGGTGAGGGTTGTCCACCCCCGTCTGGATCGCGCGGTCCAAAGTGTAGCCCGTGGATGTATTGACCTCCTTGAGTTGAGCGTAGATCTCGCGCGTCAGGTGCTTGGCCATGAGCGATCGGTGCGCTGGCGTGAACTGCGGGAAGCCCGCGATCTTGGCGTCCGTCAGCTGCGCCGTCGAGATTTTCTGCGCCAGCTTGTTGGGCGACACGGCGGGCGACGACGTTGCGGCGGCGGCGGCGTCTTCGGCCATGATGGACGTGGCTCGGAGTTGACGTTAAAATGGTCGGTCTTGTAGAGACTTGTGCGGCTTGGAGCTCCGACTGCAGAATGAACGAGGCGGCGGGCGGCGAAGATCGCAATGCAGACAAGGTGGATTGCAATGATTGTCGCGAAGCATACTGAACACAAGTGTAGCTTGAATTGGGAAGGTGTGAGGAGCCGCGGCTGTTCAGAGTGCGGCGGTTGAGCAGATGGCTACTTTGGTGTACCCTACACCTCTTTTTCGCTGGAAGATAAATACCTTCACCTTGCCTTTTGTGTTGAGTTTGACCTGGCTGCGTTGTTTTCTTCGTCACTGAAGCACGTCACTCTGGTCGCCAGGAATTGCCATACCTGCTGTTGAACCCATGAACGACACCCACAGACCGCACACAACAGACTTGTTCACCCCTCGATTGACGGCTACTGGTATATCCCAGTACTTCCTCAGTCTGACCTTTTAACAAGCTTTGCTGAGAATTTGTTACTCATATGCTTGGATCGGCGAATACCCCGGTCGCTACAGTAGCAAACGCGCAGGGGTGAATCCCAATGCTGGCACTGGGGCCTATTAACGACTACTGTATTGCATCGCAGACACACCTGTAAGACCACACTGGGTCGTGATCTAAACTCAAAAGGAAATTTGTATGTCGAGCACGGCATCTTGGTGATTGACGGAATTAGTTTTCCATCACGTGGAAGTGAGAATCGCATGGGCTAGATATCCTGGCATGGTCTTCCATTGATGGAATTCTACGTCCGAGTGCGAACTTTACAATATCATGACGGAACTTTAGATGGATTCTCACAGTACGACGATCATATTGAGCAATGAGAGGTACGATAGCTTGGAATGTGGAAGAGCTCAGCTAGATTTGGGTAGAGCAGTGTATGCGCACTTGAAAGCACTATAGCAGCGAGGATTCGATAGCACGGCGTGCATGTCGCCGCCTTATCGTCGCGTTCTCTGGCAAAGCGTAAGGAAGACTCATTTGAGTGATCCCTCGCTGGTCTTGTACGAGAGAAAACCCGCGGTGCTACGTGCCTGAAAATTGAGATGTTGTCGTGTGAGTGGCAAGGTAAAGTGGGGNGGGGGGGGGGGGGGGGGGGCAAGTCGTTCACAGGTGTTTTTTTACGATCGATGAAGCGGAGTGAAGGATTATACATGGTGAAAACAAAGTGAGTCTTTCGTTGGAACATTCACAAATATGGCGAATTGTGTGTAACTTACGAGCACTGTGTGCTCTCAGAAAGAATATGTCCACTCCTGGCTGCACTCCTAGCTGAAAGAATATGTCCACTCCAGGCCAATAGGGATACGAGAAAAGTCTCGTTGGTCCCACAAACCTTTTCCCCTCAAGCCCCAAAGATGAGCGGTGGGTATCTTCAAAGCCATAAACTTATGGCATTATTATGGTACGTTGTCAAGAGCTGCTCACAGATGGAGGCACTTCCCTCTGTCACTTCAGAAAACGCTCGTTGAACGACACACAAGGACAGACCGCCTCAGTTTTCACTCTCATGCTTGCCACAATACCATTCATACGTAGGTTTCTTACAACGGTGGTTAATGTAGGCGCAGCAGCAATCAAGTGAACACTGAATGGGCCCACACGACGGAAATGATCTCCAAACCATCGATTAGCGGGCGACGGCTTGTTACAGTCGCTGGAGTGGGCTTCAATCGCTGATGTTGACATTGGATCTGAGAAGCTACGC